>CM065645.1:5168782-5403034 GCA_033220585.1 Dipteronia sinensis
AATGTGTAGAACAAATGTGTATGTAAGTTAATGCTTAGTTGCTAGAATGTCATTGGTATTTAATAGAGCTTTGTATAGGGTGTGTGAGTATGTGTAAACATGATTGGTGATTTTTGAACTCATATTTACCTATTTCTTGGTTCACCACATTAAACCCCATGGCCCCATTACAACCAAAGGGAAAGTCCTTTTTAATCCATGATGAGTCTAGATTGGGAATGTTTGTTGAAGCATGATCTTCCACGTTCATGGCATAAGTGAATCCTTCCTAGGCTAGTTCACAGACATTATCCGTTTTTCAATTTACATGTATGCAATGTTTTAGATTTCTATGCATAAATTCCATCTTTGCATACCTTGTTTGAATGTGAACTTAGGACTCTGAGCGAAAAGAAAAGAGAGACTCCATGAGAGGCTAGAGTAGAAATGAATTACGCTCGAGGTGTGAGAGTGAGTAGTTCTTGATACGAGAGTACTCTTAGGTGTGGGAATCGTGATTTTGCAAGTTTCCCTTTAGTGCGTTCGAGTTGCTTTAGATTATATTGCATATGTCTACTTCTCTCTATCACACATCCTTGCATCTCATTACTAGTTGGACATGCGGCAATTTGAATTATTTTTTTTCACGTCTAGGAAAGTTTTTATATCTAGTCATCTGTGTTGTGTCAAGTTTCTATGTTTTTGTTTTGTTGAGAGTTTGCTCGAGGACGGGCAAAGGTTTGGTTTCGGGGTATTTGATTGCACCAAAATTGTTATACATTTTGGCCCTCAATTCCATATCCTTTAGCTTGTTTTCAAGTGTGTTTTTGTGTCTAATGGCTCTATTCATGTTATGCAGGCATTTTTAGGAAAAAAGAAGTTTGGGAGGCAAAAATTAGCAAAACGTGAGATTTGATAGAAAAATGGGCAGAAATTCTGAAAAGCTTGTGCAGCACATCCAACTTTGGAGAGCCATTTCTCCTTCCTCAAATGGAACCACATTTCGGATTACATATATTCAGAAAGCCCCGGTAGTCTAGTTTCCAACGGTTTTTAGAGATTATGATTCCGAGTTGTCTAGAGAAAGTTATGGCTATTTTAGTAACTATTGCGCGCCTATCAACGGGAACTGCACGGGTAACCTACCCCGTGCACTGCACTTTCCAGCACCAAAAATGACGGGCTTTAAGCAATTTTTAGAGGGGTAATGATGTATTTTCATGCCCAGATCATGCCCTAACCTCTCAAGCATATAAATACACCATTTTCTTATTGAAAACTTTCTCTTCCACACTTCAAAACTTCCACCCTCTTCTAAGAACGAATTTTCTTCCGTTTTTAACCCTAACCACTAACCTCACAAAGCCTAACCATCATCCTCATCTACTCAAGGACATTGGAGATTGGAATCAAGCTTCAAGAAAGGAGGAGTTTCTCAACATGGGTCTTCTCTATCTCTCTTCTCCAATTTATTTACATGTATTTGTCATGATTGGCTAGATATCCCACTAAGGGATTGATGTGAGACACTATTGGATGTTGGGCTTATGATGAAAAGATTTTCGCCATTAGAAAACCGTCCGTCAAAACAATTTATACAACCTATGCGATGCGTTCACAAGTAGAAATACGAGTAAAGCGGTAAGCATGAGTGTCGTCCACTGAGATCGGGGTAGAGGTGATAAGATTAGGATTAATATAACTAGTATGCATAAAAGTAAAAGTGATGGTGAATGAAAATACAATATAAACTAATCTATGAAAGCAAATAAAATGGGATGAAAATGGAGTGATGAATGTATGATGATGGAACTACGGAGTTCATGGACTCGTAAGTGAATATTGGGGCAATTGCAACAAACTCTCAATTAAGCATGTTTTGACAAATGTAACCAACCTAGGGTGTATAGTGTTGGTATATATCTCTAGTAAGCAGTCAACCTAGAGTGTATAGCGAAATCCTTCTACTAGCGATTAATCCCTCCTAAGCAACCAACAATGGCTAGTTACTCAATCGGGACTTTTTCCATGAATGCTCATCTATCTAGCTATGGCTCAACCTATTACTAATGTAGTCATCCTAGGGTGTATAGTGATGGCTTCCAATTCCCTCACAAGTGGCCGACCTATGGTGTATAGTGAAGGCCACCGGTTTGAGATTGGAAGAGGCTCGAGGTTATCAACCGAATTCTACTCGAAGGTTAGTTCTCATAAAATCACTAAAGTAGCCAACCTAGGGTGTATAGTATAGGCTTCTAATTCTTTCACAAATGGCTAACCTAAGGTGTATAGTGAAAGCCACTAATTCAAGATTAGATTAAGGGCATGGTTGTAGAGCCGGATTTTTGGAAATCCTCCCATTCAATGGAGCATTAGACAACCTAATTGCCTACTCAAGTAATTCAAATCAACATGCAAAGAGGGTGTATCCAAGCAAATCAATGATGGAAATCAATTCAAGTAATGGAATAAAATATAGAGATAGAATAAATATAACACATGGAGTTTATTTACAAAGCCCAAATATCCATAAAAAAAAACACATCAACCCTAGAGTAGGGTATTTTAGCTACTCATGTTCTATTACAAACCAATAAACTAAGAGAGAGTGTAGAGAGAAAACCCTTGAAGATTCATCTCCTTCCTTGAAGCTTGAATCCAAGTCTCCTAGTTGCCTTTGATTGAGTATAGACGGTTTGGATGAGAGGGAGATGTGTTTCTAGCTTAGACTATGTAAAGAAAATAGAAAATACAAGTGTTGGGAGATATGGGAGTCCTTTGGTTCGTTCCCATGCTTTTCTATTTATAGGGGACTGAAATTAGGTCACTTATGCTTGAAAACAGAAGTTGTTGTGCGTAGAGTGCGGGTGGAGTGCGGTTGAATTACCCGCACTTGACCCGTACTTTATCTATCAGGTACAAATCAGCTTCTCTGGCTTTGGCAACAGTGCGGGTGGAGTGCGGTTGGATGACCCGCACTGTACCCCCACTTTAACGTCAGGTGCAAATCCAACTCTCTGTCTTGAGCAACATTACGGGTGGAGTGCGGTTGGATGACCCGCACTTGACCCGCACTTTATCTTTCCTTCATGAATCAAGTCCCGGCTGTGGGAAGGAGTGCGGTTAGAGTGCGGTTGCGACCCGCACCTGACCCGCACTTTTAGAGTTGCTGATGACCCTTTGTCTTTCCTTCAACCACCTTTTGCCCATTTTTGGCCAAAACTCCTGTAAAACGCTCCTAACACCAGAATTACATCTATTGCCTGCAATTAGCACCAACAAGCCTATTAGACATAAAATATACAAAAAATACGCACAAGAACGAGACAAAGGAATAGGAAATGAGGGCCGAAATATACAACAATTTAGGCACGATCAGCTTGTAATGAACTTTATATTTTATATTAAATATATCAATTATGTTTCATTCATTGTTCTTAATTGATTTCTAGAATGATTTGTCTTTGATTGTACATGACTCTCTATACAAGTTGTTTAAGAAATGATTAGAGTAGAGGACTTGGTATACATGATGCTAGGTTTTCTTAAGCTCACTTTAATGGAAGGATTGAACAAGGGTACATGACCCAAGTGAAATCTGGACAAATTAGTCTCAATTTCTATCTAATCTCAAATGGGTAATCAATCCTATACATGATTTGATTGGTTTCTTGTGAGAGATTAAGCATCAACACCATACATGATGAGTTGGTGAATTTAAACTAAGAGATTAGTCCCTTATTTGATAGATATTCATTCATTGCACAACCATTTGTAGGTGGCCAATACTATACATGATGGGTTGGACATTCATAAGTGGTATATAACCAATCATATACATGATTTGATTGGTTACATTCGATTAATGATCATTATTGCAAGTTCATGATTTGCCCACTATTCACTTGTGGATCCATTAATTCCTTAGTTCTCACTAATATCATTCTAACCTCATTGCATTTAGTCTAGTTTAACTTAATTGCATTTTAGATTAACCTTTCCAAACAACCCATGACATTTTTACTTTTATGCATTTTAGTACTATTAATCCTAATCTAGCCATCGCTACCCCTAATCCCTATGGACGATACCCTTACTTGCCATTGCACTTGTTTGTAACATTTTAAGGGCATTTAAGGTTTTTATAAATTACTTTTGACGGATATTTTCTAACGACAAAAACGCTCTCGTCAAAATCAAAAATAAAAAGAGAAGAAACGTAATTGATAAAACCCATTGAGTGCTCCAACGAATTCTTCAAATCTTCAATGTTGAATCTTCTTCGTCTTGCAATTCTTCTATGTGTAAAGATGGATGATAGAGAATAGAGTTGTGGATCTAGAAAAGTATGTAGGAAAGTGATCTCTTGATTCTCCTTGAAACCCTAAAAATATGATGTATTTATACGAGGCAAAAACTGGGTTAAAATCAGAAGTCCTTCTTTGGCGAGGAATTGTCTGACCGCTATGAGTACGCCGTGGTTAGCACAACAATCTCAACAGCGGTTTCTTCTGGGCTTGAAAATGCTCTGATAATTCACAGTGGTATAGGAGCGGTCTTCATATCGGTGTCTTCTGGTCTGCTCACCACTGTTGGTACCGCTGTCATAATTCACAACGGTTAGACAGTGGTACTTTAGTAATTGCAGAAAAGCCCCTTAATTCTTTTGAAATTGCTCTTTTCTTCTTGAATTCTCCAAACACATCTTAAAGAACCAACAACCTGAAAATGCTCAAACAAACAAATTAAAACCATAGATAACTCGAGAAACATGCAATTGATTAAGAGTAGAAATGACATAACCCTCACAAGTAAAACGTTTATAAGGCACAAAATCTCACAAGGGTAGTCTTCACTATTTTCCTAAGCGAAACAAGAAAAGAGGTCTAATCCACCTCACCATCAAAAGATTGGAACTGTACAAGCATATTTAAAGTGATGCATGGAGCTAAAAGCATACATGATATGTCTCAACCGGCACACGAGGAAAAACAACTCAACAAAACTGGAACTATTACAAAAAATTTCAAAAATGACTGGTTTGCAGAGATTTGAAAATTTTCTAAACGTAACAAAACACATATAAACAACAAAACAAAAATAAAAAACACGGAAGTGTCCACACCCCCAAACCTAAACTCAACATTGTCCTCAATGTTGCTCAAATCATAAAATATGGACAACATTTAACAAGATTTGGGAGATAGAACATAAACATCACAAAAGACTAAAAACAATAATGCATCAAATCCTAAGATCTAAGCACAATACAAATCCACTCTTAGATCTAAACAAAAATAAAAATCACAAACACAACAAACATAGCATTCCTATCATTAAGCGCATGGGCGGTTTCCGCCCAAGTCGACAACTAATCCACAAGCACTCAAATTAAGCAGAGGAATTAACTCATGTGTCGGGGACCAACGCGTCCGTTGTGGCGCTACCGTTTCACTTGATGAAATTGTTACGGTGCGATAAGCGCCCACTTTGTTCTCAAGAATTGTGCGGTCCATAAAACCTAAAATTGTTCTTTCCTAGCACAAGCACAACTCTAAAACAATCAAATGCATATGCCATAAATAAAAGAAAATAAGAAAAAGAAAAATCTAACCGCATACATAAATATCCGCAAAGTAATTAAATCTAACATGTACAGAACCTAAGCTAAAACAAGAAACAATTAACGAATACCCATCCCCGGCAGCGGCGCCATTTTGAAGAGTATATTTTTGTGTCGTTGAAAGCATCATCAAACATTTATAATAAAATCAACCTTGCTATAAGGCATGAATCAAAAGACATATATAGAAAAAAAACTAGTACAGCGTGCAAGCAAGGTTATCGTTCCGCATGGATGTGTTTGTTAACCGTTTCAAGTTTTAGAGTTTAGGGAAAGCAATGTAAATAGAATGTGAATGAGGTGAGAATGGTGTGTGTAGGGTGTTGTGTGTGTGTGTGCATGAAAATGAAAATGAAAATACGCAAATGTAGAAATAAACAAGAGAATGTGGAGGGGTGAGAATGTTGATTAAGTGAGAAATAATAAAAGGGTGGATGGGAGAGATGCAAGATAATGGACACAAATGGGACAATAAGCTCACCAAACACAAAGGCACATCTATTAGATTATTAACCAATTAAGCACATCCACTCAAGTTAAGGGTTCGTTTTTGCCTCAATCCAATTTATACCCATTCATAGAGCTAACAGTTGAAGAGTTTGTTGAGAGCCTCTCAAACGCAAAACCGCAACCGACATTTGTGAACCAATTCTACAAACCAATGCTAGATTGAGCCCCAATACTAACATGGTAATTGTAAAATAGCAACTTTAGGTGTAACGAATGTGGAAAGAGTAATTGTTCCTCCAACCATAACTTACCTAGAGCCCCTAGCGCAAGAAATAGCCGAATTCCCAATTATTGTGACTCCAATCACAACTCACCTAGAGCCCCTGGATAGAGAGGTCTCCTGGTGGAAGCTCTCGGGTCCGGGCTTTATCCCAGATGTTTCTGGAGCCCGCCCTTGTGCCTGGGGTGGTATCGTAGCTTTGCTCTGGATATAGAGGTCTTCAGGTGAAACTTTCGGGTATGGAACCAGGTCTAGGAAGTGGAAAATTTCCCTTTGGTCCTTAGCCAATTTTGGCTATTAACAGAAGAGGAAGCAAAAATTCGGCCACCTATATAATTCCAGATATGGAATTCGGCCACCATAGTTGATTGAATGATTCAATTTTTCTTCTTCTTCTCAATTCATAGAAAAGGATAATTTTTATTCTACTAAACATAAAAAAGAGAAGAGATATTCTATGATAGTACACTGATTGCTTGTTCATCAATAAGCTTGTGTGTACAACATCGAATTAGGTTCATGCGAGTTTCGATCATTAGATTGAGAACTCAAAAGTGACCGGAATAATGTTTGTCTTCTTTTGATTGTTTTGTGACTAACAAAAGAAAAAGAAAACTTTGTTCATCCATTCTCAGGTTTGCAACTCAAAGAAAAAGGGAGACCACGCTCCTAGGTGATTCACGTACGTGTTCGGATTGGAAGATCTCGCGGTACTGTTCACGATCACTATTCACGGGGGGGAGGGGGTACTGTTCATGATCAATGTTCACGCGGTACTGTTCACGATCACTGTTCATGCGGGTACTGTTCATAATCACTGTTCACGCGGGTACTGTTCACGGGCATCGGAAAAGATTTTGTGGATCGTCGTAAGTCAATCGGATAACGCGTCAAGAGGTATTTAACTCTAACCGTATATATTTGAGTTTAATTAATTAAAAGGTTAAGGTTCAACTTTGAGAAAAATTTTAAAACCATACGAAATCTATTTTTCGTTTCTTCCGTTGCGTTTTATATCGATTTTTTCCTACAGTTGCACAAGCATTGAAGTCTTGCAACCAAGGTGTTGTTGGCAATCATTGGTCAAGAGCCATTGTAAAAGGTCCGTGGAGTAGAGTAGGAGGTGCTCACTCCAAGAGTAGTGTATCAGGGGATATCACTAGGGATTGAACCAAAAGTGGCGAGTGGTGTGTCCATAGCCTGAGGTTGTCAAGAGTGAGAGTCCGAGTATCACTTGAGGGTGTAACTTTTTACTCATATAGTGGATTTCTGTGATCGTGTGTGGCTAGAATGATAGCCCGTGGTTTTTCCCTTGTTGAAGGGTTTCCACGTAAAAATCAAGTGTGTCATTTAATTTCCGCATTTTACACTTGATTTTGTATGTTTGCTTGTGGGGTGATTTTTAATATTGACTAATCAAGAAAAGTTGGTAATTAACTTGATTAAAACCTATTCACCCCCCCCCCCCCTTCTAGGTTATTAGACACACGCTTGAGTAGTATTTTCAGTTGTCTTTGATGGTGCATCGGTTGGCTTCTCCTTGAAGCTTGAGTCGATTGGTGGCACCTTTGTGGTCTAGCTTGTTGAGGTGGTTGGGCCGGTTGATCTTGCCTTCTTGGTTGAGTATATCACTTATGGTCACCTCTTTTCTTGATAGTTGACTTGTTGGAGGCGGTGGTTGGCTTCTCAAGGACTTGTCCTTTCTTCTTGGATTGCCTAGGCTTTGGTTGAGTTGCCAAGGCTTGGGTAGACTTTTCTTAAGTTGAACGTTGCTTGGATGAAGCTTTGCTCTTGCCATGAGCTTGAGGTTGTTTGAACTTGGCCTTCTTTAATTCTTCAAGGCACCTCATCTCTCTTTCCTTTACAATCTTCAAGGAGTTTTCTTTGTTGGGAAGCTCTTCTTTCATGGCCTTCATCCGTTGGTGGCAATCTCCAATCTCCTTCTCATACTTAGACACATCAATCTTGTCAATCATCAATGAGTCATCAATGGAGGTTTCCTTCTCTATGGTCTTCAATTTAGAGATAAGAATGGAGATGTCTTCCATTTGCTCATCCATGATCTCTTTGTACCATTGAAGTTGATTTTGACAATTTTGCTTGTTTTCTTTAAGGGTACAAATCTTTCCTCAGAGGAAATCTTCCACATTCTAAAAGTCTCATTCTCCTTGGAAAGCTTTTCATTTTGCTTCAAAACTTTGAGATGGATGACTTGACACTCCTCAATTGAGTCAATTCCTTCATCAAGGCCTTTGCCTTGGTCACTTGTTGCCACACCAACATTTTCCACATAGGAAGAACTAAGAGTCGTGAAGTTAAGCACATGCTCTTCACTTTTGGAAGAGTCCTTTTCACTTTTCATGACCAAAATCTTCTTCTTGAAGTCATTTTTTCTTGAGTTATTCATTTTCTTCTCAAGATTCAAAAGTCTTCTAAACTTCATTGCCATGAAGGCCATCTCCTCATCGGAGTCACTATATGAAGTAGAAGCAAGGATGTTGGAGCGAGTGCTCATAGAATCTTTAAGGGTTAGAGCAACCTCAATATCAATGGAAAGGCAAACATTCCTTTCTCCAACAATTTCCTCTCTAAGTGTTTCACTCTCACACATGGTGTTTAGTGAATGAATGAATGCAAATGTGATGCAAAGATCAAAATGCACACAAATGCAAGACAAACAAACAAGAGCAAGGATCACCTAACTATGTCTAGGAACTCGCTCTGATACCAATTGAAAATACTACTCAAGCGTGTGTCTAATACAACCTAGAGATGGGTGAATAGATTTTAATCAAGTTAATTACCAACTTTTCTTGATTAGCCAATATTAAAAATTCACCTCATAAACAAACATACAAAATCAAGTGTAAAGTGCAGAAATATAGATAACACTTGATTTTTACGTGGAAACCCTTCAACAAGGAAAAACCTACGGGCTGTCCTTCTAGCCACACATGATCCTCAAATCCACTATTATAATGATGTTTACAATCTAGGTTGACCTCTGGTCACACCATTCTCGGTCACTAACCCACCACTACTACTCAACGGGCCTTTATAGTGAATACTTGATCACTTTACTTGCCAACCACACCTTAGTTGCAAGACTTCACTTGCTTGTGCACTACACCTTGTAGTCACAAGACTTAACTCTCAGAGAAGAGATTAACAACCTAAGTGAATATATGAATATTCAAAATGCAAAAAATGCTAGGCAACACTAAATGCTTATCTAGGAATTAAAGATGACACTAAGTACAAATCATAGATATCAATGTCTATATGAATGCTCATAAAGACCTAACTAGATATAGATATGCAAGACTAAAATCTAGTCATCAAACAAAGCCATATCAACACGTGTTGTCACATAAAATGGCAAGGATAATAAATGCAATTAACAAATGCAATCAATGAGTCCTAATTAGCTAGAGGGCAAATATGTCCTAAATATTAGCTATCACAATACAACAACCCAAACATCAACAAATATCTCAACTTGTAATTAATATCTAAATCTAGATGCAAACAAGTTATAAAAGAGATTTCTTGTTAAGCAAGAACACTATAATGAGTGAAGATTATGTTCTACTTACCAATTCATGTATGTTGATGAAGACCCATGCAAGAACACATCCTAGATGAGGCTAGATAATGCTTGATTCATGAACGAATGATGGGTAGTCCATCAACTCTGTAGTTCCATCATCATACATTCATCACTCCATTTTCATCCCATTTTATTTGCTTTCATAGTTTAGTTTATATTATATTTTCATTCACCATCACTTTTACTTTTATGCATACTAGTTATATTAATCCTAATCTTATCACCGCTACCCCGATCTCAGTGGAAGACACCCGTGCTTACCGCTTTACTCATATTTATACTTGTGAATGCATCACATAGGTTTTATAAATTGTTTTGATGAACGGTTTTCTAACGGCAAAAATCTTCTCATCAGAAGGTTAACCGGACATATATAGAAAAAGAAAGGGAATGCTTCATTAATCTAATCAGAGAGCCCATCCCCCAATCACGGGCCACAAAAATGGTAATAAAAATGAAGTAAAATTAGAAATAATTGGTTAAATGATCGAATTGGGTCATGCATCTGCTCGCTCTTGGTTGGCTACTTCCTCTCCAACTCTACCGGTTGAAACCTCTTCTCCTAGACCAGATGTGGCCCCCCTTGCTTCCAAGACACCTGCTACCATTGACGGATCCGCTTTAGACGGATCCGCCTGTAGATCCTCTATTGCCACCACATCAGATTGATCCCCTACCTTCTTTATTGAAGCAGTTTGGTCCTCCACCTCCTTGGTAGGACCAGATAAAGGGATAGGCATGTCAGACTCTACATCCTTAGAAGCAAGCTGGTCCCCTACCTCATCGATGGATCTGGATGGAGAAACAAGCGGGTCAGTAGCTCCCCCTTCAACCTGGACCGCTACAGCAAAGCCTGGTAAAATAGAGGAGATAGGTATCTAGTCTTCATTCGCCCCAGCAGCCCGAGAAGGACCCGCCTCATCAGACAGAGCAACCTTTCCTTACTCTACAACTTTTGCCATGATATCATACCTACTCCACCAATCGATGATGCTCATGTCAAAAGGAAGAGGAAGAGCTTGGGATACCTCATAGCTTATAAAGAAATAAACATCCTCAAATGATGTGTCGACCTGAGCCTCCAGGTGGGCTACCTCAAAATGCTAGTGCACAGAGTTTGAACCTCCTTCTCTAGCTCATTTTCCTTCTCTATCATGGCATCCCTTTCGGTTTTACGGCGCAGAGACCTGAGCACCTCCGTATCTAAATCACGCTGCATCCGTTCTTTATCTGGCTTCGCCTCATTCCCTACCTTCTCAACCTCCTCCAAGGACTGGTGTAGACTTACCACCCCCTGGGCAGCTTTGGCTAGCTCCTCCTTGGCCTTCTCTAGTTTGGCAGTAGCATCCTTAACCTGTTAGAGGGAACTAACCTGCTGGCTCATGGCTACATTAAACATAAAGGCCTACCAGATAAAAGACACGAGTTAGAATATCACCCAAAAATCAATCGAGATAGAAGACCAAACGAAGCGACATACCTAAGCTAGGAGAGCTGATCATTTAGAGATTAAAATATCGGTGGGCATGGAGGTCTTGGCATCCAAGTTTCCACTTGGACAGGAGGTAACGAACCTAGCTAGGACCTCATTGTGGCTGTTATCCCATGACTGCGATCGAGACAGATTGCAAGGAGCAGTTTGAGTAGCATTGATAAGGTCTTGATCCCTCTATATCTGGGTAGATTGCTCGCCCACCAAGACAGGGGAAGAAGGGGGGACTGATTGAATAACATCAATAGTAGTAGTAGCAGCGATAGTAGGGACGGTCGGAGCCTGACCTCGTGCTTGGTCAGAGGTACATCTGACCCTATCCATTCTAGCTGCGATGCCTGCTAGAGGAGATCTGATTGAAGCAGGAGGAAAAGGAGTAGATGTCCCGGGTACCTCCACCAGGATCGATACATGCCTACTAGGTCAAGAGGAGGTACTAGCCCCAACCACGGGATCGGGGCGACTTGAAGGTCCGATAGGGGAGGTCAGTAGAGAATCACAATGACTATCAGCTTGGTCGAGTTCCATCTTTAGAGCCGATTGGAGCTCTTCAGAGACTACCAAAACAACAAGAACTAGCACCTGCATAATCAACAAAGAAATGTTATCGAGATAAGGTCAGGGAGTTTGTTTACTTGGGGATGCATTGGAGACATGAAGGTAGAGGTCCACCCTTCCTACCTTGAAGGCATTCAAGGTAGGATACCATGTGTTGACATAAGATCGAGCCATGATGGCTTGCAAGATTTTCTCCGACTCAGTAGAGAGCTTGCTTTTTTCCAGCTCTGGCTTGCGGTTGAAACTAGTGGGGACTGGAAACTCAGATCCTCTAATGTGGACCGAGCTACCCCATTCGCCTTTAATGATGACACATTCTTCCTTCTAGGAGGTATCTTTCTTCTTGGCCCCCGGTACCACAAACTTCAAGCTGTTCTTATCTCGAGCATAAAACTGCCCCTGGGCCTGGAGAGTTGGCAGCGACTTGGAAGACAAACCCCAGCTCGTTTTGCCCCAGTTCCCGGTCGATTTTGTCCTTGTCACATTATTCCCGCCATAGCATAAGGAACCCAACAAGTGCCTCCAGAATCAAGGTGTCAGCTGGAGGGGTGTTAGCTGGAAGGAATTCAGCGCCCTATGTAAGGTAGGGTGGAGAGGTAACCTGACTCCACTATCAAAAGCCGCCGTGTGAATCGAAAGCTCGGCAGTAGGATGGGTGTACACATTGTATCCCTGAGGAGGAACAGTGATATCGATATCTTTAGATATCGTGAAATCTCTCTGTAAGCGTCTGATGGTGTCTGTTGTACATGTAGAATCAAGGATGCATCGATATTCGTAAGGAAGGGCGAGCACTCTCCCCACTGAATCCATAACCTAACTAGCCTGGTCTCCACCTACCTGGATAACTTCTGATTGCT
The DNA here is from genome assembly GCA_033220585.1 of Dipteronia sinensis. NCBI lineage: Eukaryota > Viridiplantae > Streptophyta > Magnoliopsida > Sapindales > Sapindaceae > Dipteronia > Dipteronia sinensis. The sequence goes on from CM065645.1 coordinate 5,181,635, forward strand.
CACTCCACTCCCGGTCGACGTCGTCCGGAGTATTAGGGTCGTTCGAGAAGCCGATCCCAATTGCAACGTTCCGATTTAAGCGGCGGCGCTGAACAATAGGGACTTCGTCTCCGCTATCGTCGTCGACACGAGTCCTCTTCCTATGAGCGATGTTTCCGCTAGCAGTTACATCACCAGTGAAGTATTGTTTGATGCTGTCACTACCGGGGGAAGACATGATAGCAGAATCGAAGTTTTGTTTCTAGAAGTTTTACTGAAGAAGGAAGAAGAAGAAGAGGTTATGGATTGCTAAAGTTTTGAGGGTTTCGTGAAAACAGAAAGAAGCAACTTGAATGAATTGTGAAGAAAGGCTAGAAGGATCGAGGTATAAATGGAGGAGGAAGTGGTTACTTGCAATGGGAAGAAAGGGTAATTAATAATGCGGGATAATTGGAAAGATAGTTTCAGGAAACGCGCGCCCCCAAATCTTGCCCTTTTTAAATTCAACCTATCCCGATGAGACACGTGGATAACCCATTAAATTAGCGTGTAAATGGAGGATTTCATTCTTGAAAGCAGTTATGGAAAATTCTCCAAGCGTTACGAATCCTAACTCCAACCCCAACCTGTTACCAATGTTAAAGTCAGGGGAGACTTCTATTAACTGCCTTTTTTAGCAGGGGTCCAAAGAAGAATTTTCCTCCAAGTTGCTATCTAGTAGAAACCATTCCCAGGGGCCCGGAAGCGTCGATACCGCGATCTAGAAAGAATAGATACCTGGTAAGGCCGGAACCGCTACCTTCTTGCCCACATGTCTACCTAGTCAAAACGCTAGAACCACTACTCAAGAAAAAGCAAGTACCGCGATACCACGTGTTCAGTACCTCACAGGTACCCAACATCTCCAATTTGACATCTAGGTACCATGGACATCTACCCGGTACCCGCGTACCTCGACGTCTACCTGGTACCCAAGTACCTCGATATCGACCCAGAATCCAACCAAGATGGGCACCCTACCCGCCCGACGAGAAGGATACCACCGTGTAGATATGAGCATGATAGAACAAGTGCCACGCCAGTGAAGATACAGAGCAAGCTCCATGCAGCAAGAGCAGACCGGTACACCAGGGTACCGCGACACCAGGATACGGAACCAGTATACCCCTTCAAGCAACGTTAGCAGGAAAAGTTGACTCCTTTGCCATTTAAAGCGCCATAAATGAGACCAATTGGTCAACCGAATCAGAGTTTAAAAACAACAGTGATTAAAGGGATCAAATCCCGCTCATTTAGCCTCACTCAACATCTTTCAACGCCAAAAAAGGACTCCAAATAATCGTCATTAATACGACCAGATTTTCAGGAATATTGGATGCCTATAAATACGGCCATGAACGACGAAGAAAAAAAATCTCTTCAGAAACTTCTCTTGAGTTCTCTGAAGCCTGTGAGAGTTTTGAGACAATCACTGGGAGGACGTTATAGTCACTTATCAACATTAACGAGTACTCCATCACCACCCTCTGTACAAAGAGAAAAAAGAGAGAGTGATAGTGTGATCTTATTATCAGTCTTCTTGTAAACAAATTCAGTGATCAATAAAACAGTACCTACTTTACACATCATCTTCTCCCCTTTCTCTCCCTTCAATCTTCAACGTAATACAACATCCCGGTACCGAAGGTTCCTACCTCGCTACCACCTACCGGTAACGGCTGAGGGTGCAATTTGAAATTCTGCTCCCTGAGTAGATTTTCCCGTTAACATAAGTATCTTGCTAAATTCCATTCATGGATACCCCTTGGTGGGTTATCACACGAAACATAAAGCTCAACATATCTTGGAGGCCATAGGTATTCAAAAACACCTTCTCCCACTCAATTGTTTAAGGCATGTGATAGAATTCCATAGAATGATTTACCAAGTTATCTAGATGTCAATTAGATACCTAAACCATTCAATGCATGTTCATACCAAAAGAGATGTATGAGTGACACTCCAATTTTATATGACATGTTATCAAACAATGACAAACATTGTAATATTTACAAAATAAATAGCTACAATTTTGGTCCATCCTAGAAAAGCAAGTTGTTAACAGGTTTTTTTTTTGCAAGGGACCAAAGGAGAATTTTCCACACATAGACCTATCCAGGAAGATTCATCCAGATACTCTAAGAGATCTGCGAGATCGGTACCATCACCTAGATGAAGTCGATATCCGACGAGATTGGAACCTCGGCTATCCATCTATCTAGATAGGACATCAGCTCCGAAAGCATGTTTCTCACCCTACTGAAGCTCCTGATACCAGTTCAAGATCAGTACGATGATAGCTTGCACGCCCAGCACCCCGCAAGCATCTCGACGTTGATCAAGGTACCAGGTACCTCGATACCTACCTCGGTACCATCTCGATATCTGCCTTGGTACCACCCCGACTCCCGCCTGGTACTTAGCATGCTTATCCAGAGCTCCTTCAAGGCAAGTATCCTACCCCCAGGCAATACGATTAGGGTACACGAAGACACAAGCACCATTCCAGCAGAAGGCAAAACAAGCTCATCAAAATGAGGTACCAGCATTACCCTCCATCAGAACTCAAAGTCAGAATTTCCCTCCAAGCTCCACGAAGAAGGAAAGTTGACTCCATCGCCATCAAGCTCCATGAAGAAAGAAAGTTGACTCTATCGCCAAAATAAAGCGCCATTAATGACCCAATGGTCGATCGAATCATAATTTGAATTTGCCATTGATTAATGGGGTCTAATCCCGCCCCTTCGGCTCTACGCAAATGCCTTTCAATGCTTAAAATAGGACTCTCTATAATCCTTATTAAAAACAACCGGATTTTAAGGAGATTCGGGAAGTACTATATATACGGCATTGAAGGGTAAAGCAAGGGGACTTTTTTTCGAGTATTCTTCATCACCATAACGAGAGAGATCCCGGGAGATTCCTGGAAGTCAGTGAGAGTCCATTGACAATCACTGGAAGAAAAATATCCACTTATCGACACGAGCGTTTCCTCCATCTCTATCCTGTGTAAAAGAGTGAAAAGATAGAGAGATATGTATATATTCATATTGTAAACCTATCGTAGTGATTGACTGAATAAAACAGTATTTATTTTACATCTCCCGGTCCCTTTGTGTTCTTTATCCATTCTTTGATCCGTCGATCTTGATCATACTAAAAAAGGGACCCCGGTACATAAGGTACCTACCCCGCTGCTGCTACCGGTAGTGGGTGAGGGTGTTAACTAAGATTTTCACCCCGAGTGAATTTTTCCGTTAACACAAGTAAATTACATTTGTTTGAAATACAAGTGTTAACAGACTTTTTTGGCAGGGGTCTAAAGAAGAATTGTCCATCTGCCTAGAGTATGGTAGAACCTAGATCGGAACCGGTACCCAGATACTTGGGATATCCGACAACGGGGATACCCGACACAATGAACCAGAAATAGGTTAGTACCACATCTTACGTTCTACCAGTTACCACGCAGAGCCAGCATATCGGTACCTACTACCTGGTACCTAAGTATCGAGACATCTACCTAGTACTTAGATACATCGACATCTATCCGGTACCCAAGTACCGCGATACCAGTCCAAGATCACACTGGAATATGTACCCTGCTCGCCAAGCAAGAAGAATGGTACAATGATGATACCAACATACTAGAACAAGCGCCACACTAGCAAGAGTAGACATGTACCTTAGCTTACCACGCCACTAAGATACAGAGTCTGCTTTCGACTCCAGCAAGATAGAAAAGACAGTTGAATTCTCCGGCCATTCACAACGCCATTAATGAGGATATAGTCAACTATATTTAATGGTCATTCACAACTCCATTAATGATCAGTCAACTCTTTAATGGCCATCCACAATGCCATTAATGATCAGTCAACTCTTTAATGGCCATTCACAATGCCATTAATGATCAGTCAACTCTTTAATGGCCATCAACAATGCCATTAATGAAGATAGTCAACCCTTTAATAGAGACAATCAGCCCCATTAATGAGAAGATCAGTCAACTCTTTAATGGCCAATCACAACGCCATTAATGAGAGAATATTCAACTCCATCAATGCAAAATCAGTGTTCCTATGATTACGAAAGGAATTAACTAAATCAATGGAGTGGGTGACAAGAAATAGAAGATATAAATATAACAAAGCACTCTGCAAGAAGGGGGTTTCGACATCTCTCCAACGGTCTGACATTTCTCCAATCACTCTCCAATATCCTAGAACATCCTCCAACATCTCCGATCTTTGATCTCCAAGCCTTTCGAATCTCCAATTTGAGATTGAATCCAGAAAACAACCAGAGATAGACAGATTTCACCCACTTCTCCACTAGAAATACAGTTTGCCATGTCATACCATTGTAACGACTACTACACACATCGATTTTCTCTAGAAATGTATCGGTACCAGGTGGTACCTCTCCGAACTGTGGCCTACCATGTCGCAGTCTATATTTGTATAAGCTCTTTGGTGCATGCTTCTTATGTAAGCTCTCCGGAGCACCTCTCATGATATATAAATATAAAGAAGGGTCTTTCTCCTTCCTATGGATACTGCTTGGGGGATTTTTAGCATATGATCATTCATGATGCTTTTTCCCTCTAGGTCAGTCCATCTCTACCAAATGAATTGTCATTCTCCTATCTATCTCTTTTATTATGCATGTATGTGAGTTAGGCACCGACCCCGCTGGTCCTAGCTCTACTATACCTCTCCTAGCACGTTATCTAGGTTGGGGAATTATAGAGGGCACCTAGAGAGGTGATCGGGTGCCAGGATCAGATACCAAGACCTGGTACCAGCCTACTGCACCAGATAGGCGGGATGATTGTTCTCCTACCATGGCACCTATTTCACTTTCACCTTACCAGAACCACTGTACGAAGTACCTACCCCCACTGCGACCTCCGGGGTAACGGATGAAGGGTGTTGATTGGAATTTTCACCCTTAACAAATTTTCCCGTTAACACTTTTTGGCATCGTCTGTGGGAAGCTAACCAACATGGCTTCCTTATCTCTACTTTCTACAATTCGCAAATTTGGTATGTGGGACTCTTGGCAAAAGCGGTCCACTATGCTGCCCCTATGCAATAAACCTGTTCATATACTTGCGGAGCTCCTCTATAGCAGATCCGCTCCGTTACATCTATAGCTCATATGCAGCAGAGCTGCACCTATCCTACTACCGTACGAAGGGTTTGCTCCACTATCAGCAGATATTCTATACAGAAGATCCGCTACGACCTCATCTGCAACAGATCTGCTCCGGTACTTTTAGAGCTCTGGTACTTTTAGAGCTCCTATGTAGTATAGCTGCACCTCTCGTGTTTCTTTACAGAGGATCTGTTCTGCTACTGGTATACCTCCAATCCAGCAGATCCACTGGATTTGCACCAATTCATATGGATCCTCTCATGTCACCAAATCCATTCTTTAAAAGCTCCTAGGTAGCAGGTTAACGCATGCACCCGAGAAGCCAACTCAACTATATAAGTAGCATGATCGGTAGAGAACTAATGGTTCTTCATTTCGTGTACCTGGCGGGGCAATGCCAAAGTGAGCCACTGCGGTTCCGATTCATTCTAGGAGAGTCCGGAGCCACATTTCAGTTGCTAGGGACTTCTAGGATCCCAAGCATGCCTCTAGACCAGTATCACATCGGTGGCTCCCTACCTCCTGTACCGGGCCATCCAACGCCCTAGTGAGCCGCCGAAGTCCCGATTCATTCGAGGAGAGCCCAGAGGCTTCCCATATTTCTAAGGCCTCTTACATGCCAAAGCAAGCCTCTAGAGCAGCAACACTGCTGCATGGCCCAGTGGCTCTTTACTTCCTGTACCGGGCAAGTCAAAGCCCAAGTGAGCCACTATGTCCGATTCATTCAAGGATGGTCCAGATCCTCATTTTATTTACTGGGGACTTCTAGGATCCCAAGCATGCCTCTAGACCAGTATCACATCGGTGGCTCCCTACCTCCTGTACCGGGCCATCCAACGCCCTAGTGAGCCGCCGAAGTCCCGATTCATTCGAGGAGAGCCCAGAGGCTTCCCATATTTCTAAGGCCTCTTACATGCCAAAGCAAGCCTCTAGAGCAGCAACACTGCTGCATGGCCCAGTGGCTCTTCACTTCTTGTACCGGGCAAGTCAAAGCCCAAGTGAGCCACTGTGTCCGATTCATTCAAGGATGGTCCAGATCCTCATTTTATTTACTGGGGACTTCTAGGATCCCAAGCATGCCTCTAGACCAATACCACACCGGTGGCTCCCTACCTCCTGTACCGGGCCACTCAACGCCCTAGCGAGACACCAAAGTCCCGATTCTTCTGAGGGGAGCCCAAAGGCTTCCCACATTACTGAGGCCTCCCACATGCCAAAGCAAGCCTCTGGAACAGCAACACTGTTGCATGGCCCAGTGGCTCCTCACTTCTTGTACCGGGCTGGTCAACGCCCAAGTGAGCCACTGTGTTCCGATTAATTCAAGGATGGTCCAGATCCTTATTTCATTTGCTGGGGACTTCAGGATCCCAAGCATGCCACTGGACCAGTACTAGACTGGTGGCTCTCTACCTCCGGTACCGGGCCACTCAACGCCCTAGTGAGCCACCGAAGTCCCGATTCGTTTAAGGAGAGCCCAAAGGCTTCCCACATTGTTGAGGCCTCTTACACACCTAACCAAGCCTCAAGAGCAGCAGCACCGCTGCAAGACTTAGTGGCTCTTCACTTGTTGTACCGGGCCAGTCAACGCCTAAGTGAGCCACTATGGTTCCAGATATTTATAGGACGGTCCAGAGCCAAATTTCAGTTGATGGGGACTTCTAGGATCCCAATCATGCCTCTGGACCAGTATCACACTGGTGGCTCCCTACCTCCTATACTAAGCCACTCAACGCCCTAGTGAGCCACCGAAGTCCCGATTTGTTCAAGGAGAGCCCATAGGCTTCCGACATTACTGAGGCCTCCTACATGCTAAAGCTAGCCTCTATAGTAGTAGCACAGCTGCATGGCCTAATGGCTCCTCTCCATTTGTACTGGGCCATTCAACGCCCTAGCGAGCCACCGATGTCCCAATCCGTTCGGGGAGAGCCTAGAGGCTTCCCACGTTTACTGAGGCCTCCTACATGCCTAAGTAATCCTTTGGAGGAACAGCACTGCTGCAAGACCAGCGATTCCTCACTTATTTTATTGGGCCCCCAAATAGCGCCCATGTGAGCTACCTAGGTTCCTGTGTATTTGATTGAAGTCCGGAGCCTTATTTTATTTGCTAGGGTCATTTTAAATCCCAAGCATGCCTCTGGATTAGTACCATCAGAGGAGGACTAGTGGTTCCTAACTTTTTAAACCGGGGTACCCAATGCCCCAGCAAGCTACCGAGGTCCAGGTTCATTCAAGCAGAGTCTCGAGCGCCATTATGATTGTTGAAGACTCTGAACTACTCCAAGCAGGCTCCTAAACTGGTTACATCACTTGAGGACTAGAAGCTTACCATTCTCTATAGTACTCATGTGGGAAGGGTAGTGACCTCAACATGAGAAGAGTTCTCCCAATGACCGGTTCATAATAAAAGCTCCTTTACGGAAGGTTGCTTTATTATTTATATCTAGAACGCGGATCACCTCAGAAGGTCTAACCAATGAAGCCTGTGGGGTGAGCATTGATCAGTATCACCTTGAGTATGATCGCCTTAGTAGTTCTCTTATGATCACCTTGGTAGTTCTCATATAATCGCCTTTCGCCTATGATGGAGACCAGAAAAGCCACATGGCATTCCTAATGCCTTGGATAGGACCCACCCCTCTCCAGGAAAGGTCTGGTACATAAGTAGCCTTAGTTGCCCACCAGGACCATCGCCTTAACACCATGAGATCTAAACAGCACTCCTAATGCGCTGGACCGGATTAATTCCTCTAGGAGGATCACCTTAACACTAGGAGAGCTACACAGCACTCCTGATGCCCTAGACCATATTAATCCCTCCAGAAAGATTGCCTTAAAACAAAGAGAGCTACACAGCACTCTTGATGCCCTGGACCGGAATAATCCCTTCAGGAGGATCGTCTTAAAACCAGGAGAGCTACACAGCATTGCTGATACCTTGAACGAGATTAATCCCTCCAGGAGGATCGCCTTGAAACCAGGAGAACTATACAACACTCCTAATGCCCTGGACCAGATTAATCGCTCCAGGAGGATCGCCTCAAAACCAGGAAATGCCACACAGCATTCCTGCTGCCCTGGCCGGGCACCACCCCCACCAGGAAGGATCTGGTACGTAAGTGCATAGTTACCTGATGGATCAAACCTTGGCCGGGCACCACCCCCCGTTAAGAAGGGTCTGGTTTGTAAGAGCATAGTTGCATGCCGGACCAAGGTTGTGAAGTTGTGGCCCTGATTGCCTGTCGCTTCCTCAAGACAAGGACAAGCCAAATAGCCCTTCTGCTGCCTTGGCCAGGAACCACCCCCCGCCAGTAAGGATCAGGATGGCCTAGTTGCCTACCAGGATCATTTTTGCCTAGGTACCGAGGTTCCTTGAAATAAAAGGGCTAGGTACCGTGATTTACCATAACTTTCGCCAATGTACCTGGATTCATGGGAAAGGAATGCCAGGTACCCAGATTGGCCGCCAGAGCCTCATCCCAAATAATCGAGCAGAAATGTCTGGATTCCGGGAACAGGAATGCTAGGTACCTGAATTCACCTATATCTTTCCACCTAAGTACCGAGATTCCTAGAACAGGAATACCAGATGCCCGGATTCGCTTGTATGTTCGCCTTGTGTTTGCCTTGTGTTCGCCAAAGTACCAGGATCCCTTAAACAGGAATGCCAGGTATTTTGATTCACCTATGCCAAGAGTGCTAGGAGCATTTTTCCGTCACAAGTAATAGCTACCAGTAAGAAAAGACGTGAATTTTTTTGCAAGCAGTACAAGATCCTAACTCCTACCCCAACCGGGTACAGGTGTTAAAGTCAGGGGAGACTTCTGTTAACAGACTTTTTTGGCTGGGGTCCAAAGACGAATTTTCCATCTGCCTAGAATCTGGTAGAACCTAGATTGGGATCGGTACCCAGATACCGGGGACACCTGACACTGAGGACACCCAACACAATGAACCAGAAAGAGGTTAGTACCATAACTCACATTCTACCAGTTACCACGCAGGGCTAGCACCGCAGTACCTCCTACCTTATCCCAAGGTATCGCGACATCTACCAATACCTAGATACCACGACATCTACTCGGTACCCAAGTACCACGATACCAGTCCAAGATCACACTGGAATATGTACCGTGCTCGCCGAGCAAGAAGAATGGTGCCATGAAGATACCAACATACTAGAACAAGCGTCACGCTAGCAAGAGCAGACCGATACCTTAGTGTACCACGCAACTAAGATACAGAGGCAGGTTTCGACTCCAGCAAGATAGAAAAGATAGTTGAACTCTCTGGCCATTCACAACACCATTAATCAGGATATTGTCAACTGTATTTAATAGCCATTCACAACTCCATTAATGATCATTCAACTCTTTAATGGCCATCCATAATGCCATTAATGATCAGTCAACTCTTTAATGGCCATTCACAATGCCATTAATGATCAGTCAACTCTTTAATGGCCATCCACAATGCCAATAATGAAGATAGTCAGCCCTTTAATTGAGATAATCAACCCTATTAATGAGAAGACCAGTCAACTCTTTAATGGCCAATCACAACGCCATTAATGAGAGAATATTCAACCCCATCAATGTAAAATCAGTGTTCCTATGATTACGAAAGGAATTAACTAAATCAATGGAGTGGGTGACAAGAAAGAGAAGATATAAATATAACAAAACACTCTCCATGAAGGGGGTTCCGACATCTCTCCAATATCCTGGAACATCCACCAACATCAACGATCTTCGATCTCCAAGCTCTCTCGAATCTCCAATATGAGATCGAATCCTGAAATCAACCAGAGATAGACAGATTTCACCCACTTCTCCACCAGAAATACAGTTTGCCATCTCATACCAATGTATCGACTACTATACACATTGATTTTCTCCAGAAATGTATCAGTACCAGGTGGTACCTCTCCGAACTGTGGCCTACCATGTCGTAGTCTATATTTATATAAGCTCTTTGGAGCTTGCTTCTCATGTATGCTCTTCGGAGCACCTATCGTGATATATAAATATAAAGAAGGGTCTTTCTCCTTCCTATGGATACTGTTAACAGGTTTTTCTAGCAAGGGACCAAGGGAGAATTTTCCAACAGGGACCTACCTAGGAAGACTCATCCAGATACTCCAGGAAGCCAGCGAGATCGGTACCACCACCTAGATGGGACCAATATCCAATGAGGTTGGAGCCTCGACTATACGTCTATCTAGATAAGACATCAGCTCTGAAAGCTTGTACCTCGCCCTACTGAAATCGCCCTACTGAAGCTCTTCATACCAGCTCGAGACCAGTATGATGATAACTTGCATCCCGCAAGGATCTCGACATCAATCAAGGTGCCTGCTACCTCGATACCTACCTCGATACCACCTTGGTACTACCCCGATATTTGCCTTGGTGTCACCCCGACTCCCACCTGGTACTTAGTATGTCTATCCGGAGCTCCTCCAAGGTGAGTACCCTACCTTCCAGGCAATACGATAGGGAGCACGAAGACACAAGCACCCTTCCAGCAGGACGCAGAACAAGCTCATCAAAATGAGGTACCAGCGTTACACTCTATCGCCAAAATAAAGCGCCATTAATGACCCAATGGTCAACCGAATCATAATTTGTATTCGCCATTGATTAACATGATCAAATCTTATGCCTTCAGCTCCACTCAAATGCCTTTCAACGCTTAAAATAGGATTCTTAATGATCTTCATTGTGAGAACCGGATTTCGAGAGGATTTTTGAAGTTCAAATGGATACACATGTCTCCCCCTAAATACATGCATAATATCCACTATCAAAATATTATCATTATCCAAATATTACAAAACCAAGAATTCAATTTACCAAATGAAACCAAAAATAAAATATACCAAATATAAAGAGCATATCGAAGAAAAAAAAGGTTTTAGATATCATTGTCTTTCTCCCCCTTTTTGACATAAAATAAAGCTAAAAAGTTAAGAAACACAATACCTTAAGATCAAGCAACACCAAAGAAAGTTCTTCGAGTTGTTGATCTCATATACTCTTTGTAGTAGATGAATTGCTAGAGGGAAGTCTGTCTTCCAAGTACTTGATCTTCTCATCTTGTTGAATCACCTTTGCTCCTAGCTCCACCACTTTAGCATCAAGCTCTCCAATCTTAGACTTAAGCCCCTCTTGAAATTGCATGGCCCATTCAGGTAGAGAATTTATGCTTGTCACAACACATGGCTCATGGTGCTTACCAAAAAGCCTAAGAGTGTCACTTACCTTCCCCTTATCTTTGTATGACATGGACACTAAGTGCTTGTCACAAAATTTCTCCAAGGGAGGTAAAAGCACATCATCTTCAAGCATCGGAATCCCTTGCTTCATTAAAAAATGAGTTGGATACCCCAGAAAAGCCAACTTCTTGTCCAATTTTGATGAAGAAGCCGCACTATCAATATGTTCTATCAAGAGATCACCAAGGTTCAAAGGCTTGTTTGTCACCAAGGCATACACAATCTTGATCTTCTCTTTGTTAAGCTCGGAAGCATTAGTAGATCCTACAAGATTGGCACATACAAAAAGATGCCAAAAGGAACTAACCTTGGTCAACTCACCTTGACTAATATAAGCTCTCTTCCCCCACTCAAATCCATCATCCTCACATAAAGTCCTCCCCATAAGATTTAGATGGTCAATACTATTTGTATCAAGAAATTCCGAAACAATCTCATTTGACAACCCAAGGAACTTATTGATACTATCCAAGGAGACTCTAAAAGTTTTTCCTCTAACACTCACCAAGGCATTTTCAAAGGTTGAGCTCTCTTTATACTCAAAGTATGACTCTCTAATAAGACACTCATTAGTAACTCCAATGGTATTAATCCATGAATCCCAATGCCTATCACATATAGAATGATGAATGTAAGAACCCTCAACCAAGTCTACACCTCTATCTTGAATAAGCTTTTTGGTTCCCATAACTCCTAAAGCTTTCAACTTGTTGGGTTTGGGTTTCCTAAAGGTTGTTGGAGTAGATTTGGGTTTAGTTATGGGTTTAATAGAAACTTTGTTTCTCCCCATGATTTGTTGTCAACACTACAAAAAGAAAAAAAAAAACACGTTAGTGGAAAGAGACACAAGTGAGTGTTATTTGACAAAAATAATCATAAAATGACATATGATAAAATAATGAATCATAAATGCATTAATGATCTTTTCAAGCACAATGGTACATTTTACCAAAATCAACAAATGCATTTAACAACAAGATTCATCCATAAATGGAGGAATTGGTTTCAACTACACTTACTATCAACCTCAAAACATGAAGGAATTGGTTGTAACAACAACTACTATCAGTCCCAAGCAAGAAGGAACTTAATCAACCTCAAGCTAGGAGGAATTGGTTGTAACTATAACTACTATCAACCTCAAGAATGAAGGAATTCATTGCAATATCAACTACTATCAATCCCAAATTAGGAAGAATAAATTGCCAGTACATTTATACAGTTATTTCAAGATAGATATCATACATTCTTATTATTCAATTATTCTAAACAATCAATATGTCAATATATAACAAAGCAAATCATGTGAACATATCATAAAAGAGAACAAAAGTTTAATACGCAATGCTCCCCCTTGATAAATGCTATATCTAAGATCAAGATAGAATATTGTTCATAATGATATCCACACACTCATACATTTAAGCAATTTTAAATAAATTCAACAAAATAAGCTTCATAAACTATGAGAGATACATCAAGATTTTCAATCTTTCTCATAATTCTTCTCAAATAGCTAGAATATCAAAATACTTATAAAAAAATGTGTGTGTGTGAGATTTGCCTCAAACATGTGCGGATGAGTAATTTGATAATCAACATGCAAATCACATCAACATCTATTCATCTTAAGCTTTTCCATAAAAGGTCAAACTGATTATCATCTGAAAGTTTTGCTTTAAAAAGAATAGATTTCAACATATGAGCGTGTGTGTGCATGTGGCTCGACATTCCATTTTTATTTGTCAACCCGAGCATTCATGATTTTCAACTATACTCCTTTAAGCCTTTTTTTTATTTAGGCTTTGAATCAAAGAGTTTTTTTTATTGATTCTTTTCAACACTTCTTTGATTTTTCTAACATAAATATATACTCTTCATGACGGCTTTCACTCATCACAATGGTGTAGCCCTTTCCTATATTGGGTGGCTGCACAACCAAGGTGTGTAGTATTTTTCATGAAGGTGCTCGTTGAATTCTATGTAGTTGCCGGAGCAAAATGGATACTAACCATAGGTCATCTTAAATGTCCTAGTCATAAGACTTCAAGGTGTATCCACAACCTACATATTTTCAAATTCAACTTACTACAACAAAACATACAAGAGAAGCAAAGTGCATTTTTGAAAACCAAGTTTTTATGGCTTACAAGCACATGATCTAAAAGAAATATAAAGAGATTTACTTAAGATCATTAGTTCTCAAGAGAGTAGCTTTCAAAGAATATGAAGCTCATATTTTTCAAAGCATGCCACTCATCATTCAAACAAACATTTCACACATCATATATAAGACCTTTGCGAACAACATCACTATAAGATCTTTAGAGAGAAAATGTCTATGAGAACCATATGTACATTATACTAAGTTCTCTAAAAATGACATGCTATATGATGTAGTGCAAACAATGAGTTCAGAGATAAAAATTCAAGAATTCAAGCTTTAGGATATAGAAATACCTTAGCAAGCAATTTTCCATCAAATGCTAAGCCTTGCCCTTTTTATGATCTCTCTTAGCTTGTTTGTCCCCATGACAACAAGTTATTGGTATGTCATCCTAAGAGAATAAAAATAAGCATTTTCAACTCACACAAACATACAAAAATGACTTTCTCTAAAAGTCTTAACAACAATTAACGCCATATAGATTCCAAAAATAAACTTCTCATAAAGTTAACCAATAGATTTCGATTATCATAACAAATATGTGAGATAGCTAAGTTCATATCAAGTTATAGAGAAACAAAGCTAGCTTGCTCAATTTCTTAAGAACTTGACATTCCTATTAAAGCTTACTCACATGTGCACCTTACACTAATGGTAAGAGCACTCACCCTTGACCCATTTGGTCTTGGGTGAACTTACATAAAAATCACCATCATTCTTGACTTTAATGTTGAACCTAGAGTGGAGACTTTCAAAAATTTGATTCTTAATAATATCATTGATACTAATCTCCTCAACACTATTAGCAACACATTCTTTGTCAAGATTCATATAACTATCACATTTCTTCATCCAATTCTTTCTAACATGCATCTTTGGAACATCATGCCTTTCAACATCTAAAGTCCTAGCGTGCTTCAATTTAAGTTCAATCTCCTTATCTTTAGATGCATTTCCTATTTTGAAAAATTCAATGTACTTATAACACATTGGTTTGATGTGACCAACGGTATTGCAAAAATGACAAATAGGAATAAAAGACGAAATTGTACCTTGTGGATTTGAAGAAGTGATGAGAGTTTGTAAAGATACTTTGTCTTTCTTTTTACCTTTAGCTTTGGAAGGATTATTCTTGGAGACTTCTTGAACTTAGCCTTCTTTGAAAGAGGTGAGACTATCACAAGCTTCTCCTTTCCTTTCAAGTTGCTAGGTTCTCCTTGTGGTTGAGCAAGATCCATGCTACTCTTCATGTTGATCGAACCATTGACTAAGTCTTTGATAGCTTGCTTAGAAATGTTGATCTCTTCAATATATTCTTGCTCCCTAACTTTCAACTTAGAGATAATCTCCTTATGCTCAAAGACATGTCTCTCAACCTAATCTCATTCTTCTCACACATAAATCTATGTGAGGTCTAAGCAAACTCATCCACTTGAGTTTTGATCAAATCATCTTTCTCTTTAACCTCTCTCAATGCTTCATCTTTTTGCTCCTCAAGATTCTTAATCTTGGCCAATAGATCGAGATTGGTTATGTTTGAACTTGTATCTTGTAGATGGCTTTGATCAATCTCCTCATCAATGGAAAATATAGAATCATCTTCTAGCTTTGTGAGAGCAGCCGTAAGAGCAACAAAGTTACTAACATGTTCTTCTTCTTCACTTCAGGACTCATCACTAGAGCTCTCCTTATCACTAGACTCACTCTTACTCCAAGTGCCCGCTATAGCTTTGCCCTTTTTGTCTTTCTTGGACTTCCTTTTTGTGCAATCATTTGCAAAATGTCCATAGCCTTGACATTCGAAGCATTGAACACCTTTCTTGTTCTTGGCTTGACCATTCTTATCAACTCTTGGAGAAGATGTTTTCTTGATTTCATTTTCCATAGAAAAGCTACCTCTAGGCTTGGTACCTCTTGTTAGAAACTTCTTAAATTTCTAAACATGAGAGCCATTTCTTCATTTTCATCATCACTCTCTTCTTCAATAGCTTTGAGAGCAATTCCCTTACTCTTGGTCTTTGGCTTCAAGAACATTTCATAAGTTTGGAGTGACCCAAACAATTCATCAATGCTAAAGCAATCTACATCCTTGCTTTCTTCTATAGCCGTGACCTTGGCCTTGAATCTCTTAGGGAGAGATCTTAAAATCTTCTAATTGAGACGCCCCCTAGAGATTGGTACTCCAAGTGCTTGACATTGGTTAGAAATATTTAGAAGTCGAAATTGGAAATCTTCAAACTTGTCTTCATCACATAGTTGCAAGTTTTCAAATTGTGATGTCAACATTTGAAGCTGAACGTGCAATATTTTATATGCCGTGATATGCACTATTCAAACAAATATAAAACTAGTATGTGGCAAGTATGGGTATCGTTCCTCAGAGATCGAGCAATAGTTATGAGTAAATCAATGCTTTAGTTAAAAATGCTAGAAAAGTAAATTGATATGGATTTGGAGAAGAAACAATACTAAAATGTAAACTAAGCTAAAATGCACTAAAATGTACTATTCTAAAAAGGTATGGATATGTGATATGTAGATTAAGGAATTGATGAATTCAACTAGCAAACAATGGGTAAAGAACGAACTCACAATGATTTTCATTAACTAATGTAATCACCCTAGAATATATAGGAGTGACTATTTACCACTTGCGAGTGCCCAAACCATCATGTATAGCATTGGCCACCCGCAATTGGTTATATAATGAAAGAACATTTATCTCATAAGGGACAAATCTCTTTGTTAAAAATCACCTACCCTTCATGTATAGGTTAATGCTTAATCTATCACACACAAACAATCCTAGGATGTATAGTATTGATTACCCATGAAAGATTAGAATTAGGTGAGATTAATAAGTCCGGATATTACTTGGGTCATGTACCCTTGTTCAATCCTCCTATTCAATTGAGCTTAGAAAGACAAGCATCATGTATACTTGATTCTCTACACATATAAATTCTCAAACAACTCATGAAGAGAGTCATGTATAATCAAACACAAATTGCTTTTGAAATCAAGTAAAACATTGAATAGAACCAATGAGATAGATTTTTAATAGAAGATATTGAGTTCATTACAAATACCCATATTTACAAGTGAATCACATCAATCCCTTAATGGGATTTAGCTACTCATAACAAATGGAATACAAGAATAAAAAGAAGGGAAGTAGAAAAGACCCATGTAGAACCTTCTTTCTTCAAGCTTCAATCCACCTCCTATGTCCTTGTAAGTAGCAATTGATGGAGATGATGATGGGTTTTTGGTGAGAAAGGTTTTTGGGATTTAGAGAGAGAAAAAATCAATGGAATGGTGGATGGTCGTGGGTCTCTTCCCTTTGAAAATAAGAATTGAAAAATATTTATACTTCCTTCAAAAACTAGGCCAAAATGCTGATGTGGCAAGCTGGGCTTCCCGTATAGCACTGGTATAGCACGGGTAGGTTACCCGTGCAGTTACTCGTGCAGTCTTTATTTCCTTTCAGATTTGCACAATGTGCACGGGTATGTGCACGGGTGGATGACCCGTGCACCACTCGTGCAGTTGCCTTCTCCCTTGGCCTTGCTCCCTGGTCTGGTGAACTGCACGGGTGGGTGCACGGGTGTGACCCGTGCAGTTTGGTCTTCTCAAAATCCACCTTCCGGTGCACGGGTGAGTGCACGGGTATGCTACCAGTGCACTTTTGCTTTCTTCACTTCATTTGTGCACTAATTGGTCCATTTTGCCCCCCTTCATATCTTTTTACCTAATGCCTGCAATAAAAACCAAATGAGCCATAAATACACATAAAAACGCTCAAGAACAAAACAAAGAGAAAGGATATGAGGGCCAAAACGTATAACATTTATGGCTCGATCGAATACCCCCAAACCAAACCTTTGCTTGTCCTCGAGCAAACTTGAAACAAAACCAAATATAACTCTAAATACGCAAACATGACTCGATCTAAAAACACCTAGACTCAAACAAATAAGCTGAAAGCTAACTAACTGAGAGATAAGTCAAAGATAATGAGAGTGACGAAGAAGCTAATACAGAATGTTCTAAATAACTCCAAGGCACCGCAAGAGAAAACTCGCACGACATGAATCCCACACTTCAAGTGCCCTTGCCTTGGAAACTACTCACTCTCACGCCCTTAGCATAATTCGCTTCGACCTAAATTCTCACATGGGTTCTCTCTTATTTTTCCTCTCAGAATCTAGGTTCACACTCATGCAATATGTATGCAAAAGAATTTATGTAATGGAATCAAAGTTGTTGCATACATTTCATACAAAATACACGCTCTTTTTAGTGAAAAGTCTCATGAAAGAATCAAGTGTCATGAACGTGGAAAGAGCATGCATCGACAAATATTCCCAAGTTAGACTTACCCTAAGATCAACTAGGTCTTTTCCATTTGGTTGTAATGGGGTTAAGGTGATTAGTGATTAGCAAGAATGGGATTTTAGGCACAATGCACTAATCAACCAAGTTAAGACAATACATTCTACGTTTAAACATTTAATTTCTCATGTAACACCACTTCTAAATACAAGTATACATTAAGGCGTCCAGGCTTACATAAATTCCACGTGCAATCACTAACTACTCTTGTTACCCCTTTTGAGTAGTGTTTACAATTTAAACAAGACAATTGAAGCATATTCCTTTTCTATTTTTTTATTATATTTTTATTTTCATTTGCTTCTCTTTCTTTTCCTTTCTTCTCTTTTGATTGTTTCTTTGCTCTATTTTCTTGCCTTTGACTTTTGCACATATTTTTACAAACAACACTTATTTGCCTTGGTACACCCCATTTGACAATTAGAGCATATTTACATTTATTCCTAAGCCTTAACAAGATCAATAAAGTGAGGGTTGGCTTAGTGTTTGGGTTGCTTGGGTTATGGGTAATATAGGTGTAGAATGAACAAGTCTAAATGTGTATGGCTTCAAAATTGTCTTGGGAGCACACACATTATTGGATGGGAAGTATTTGGCATTTTAAAGTGGCTAAACACATATTGCCTAATATCACCTCAAAGATTCCATCTACCATGGGAATAAAAGTTTCAGTTAAGCAGTCCACTTCAATGATGCATGTTCTATGACACATGATGATTTTGGTGCAATGAGACTATGCATGGTTTTTGAAAAGTGTTTAAAGATTTGAAAGACATTTTCCCTCGTAATTCGCACTTTTGTCTTGTGTTTGTGAAACTCACAAGGGTTGTCTCCACTATTAGAACAAGGCGCTTGAGCACCGAATCCCCTCAACTTAGACACCAAAAGATGTGACTAACCCATGTAGTGCAAGTGAGACCCCTAAAGTGACTAAGAGCTATGAACAAGTACACAAAGCATACACAAATTCGCCACAAACACTTTGCTCAGGATTATCTCACCAAGCTAATTAAAGCTCAAAATTTTGGCTAGGCAGCAAATTTGAAAAAATTGACACGAAAAATGACTCAAGACACAAAAAAAAAACAACTCAACAAGGCATGTGTCTACACCCCCTAACCAAAACCCAACATTGTCCTCAATGTTGAAGACAAGAGAGCCCGGTCTAGCGGTGCGAAACTAACTAGACACAAACATTAAAACCTAGGCACTAATCATGCACAATCAATGCCCAACAAAATAAAAGACTCAAACATGGCTCAATCATAAAATAAGGCAATCATGCAATTTTGACATTTAAGCACAAATCAACACCAAGCATTTCTTTAATCAAAAATGACAGAGTGGGGGCATGATGACCCCAAAACCGAGTATCACTATATGCACAAAACTTATACAAAATGTGAGTAATCAAAACCACCCCCAAAACGAGTGGGGCTATAATTTCAAAATTAAAAACCTGTACACTCACATATGTATTCATGGGAGCCTTCGGCTCATCCCATCATCCGAAAATAGATAAATCAATAAATGCAAAATTTAGGATCCAAAATTTTATCTCTAAGCACAATATATATGTCAATCTATCCATATTCACAAAATTGTATCAACAAGCATATCCACATCATTCATTCACAAGTATTCACAATCATTCTATGAAAATAAAAGATAGGAACATTAAAGTTCAACATTTGAGATTAAGAAATGAAACCGATGTGGTTGTTTTCATGCAATCCAAGATTGGATTAGTTCCCACCCGTTTTATGAGCACTCTTGGCTTGATCATCCCTCCAAGACTCGTAAGTGGCCGGTGTGTCATATCCAAGAGATGAAGAACCTAGCTTTAAGCACATCTAACCAAAAATATATCAACCACACAAAAATATCTGAAATTCATATCTTCCAAAATTATCCAAACTCTCTAATCCCAAAAATACTAAAAATAAACATCATCCACTAAGAGTTATTAGCAACTAAAAACATAAAAACAAAACAAAAAATTAAAATAGATTCCATAATGCATTTTCTCCCCCCAAACCTAATTTTACCCATACAATGACAAGCACAAGTAAATCAAATAAAATGAGCATCAATGAGATTAAAAAGAGAAAATCCATTGTGCAATCCACACATGCATCAAAGATTTTCAATGTGATGCTAAGGGTGGCTTAACCAAGTTGGAAAACACTTTATTCTTTGCAATCCAAACAAATTTAGGTAAGTTTCCATTTGTTTCAATTCCCATGACTCTTGGTTAATCACATCTTTCCTTACCCATATATTTTTTTTTATCTTAGGTGGGCTTTTCCTATTCTCTTGACTTCTTGTTTTCCTATGTCTATTAGATTTGTAGTATTCACTTTTAGCATGCTCTCTCCTTGAACAAACACTACAAATATGAAATGAGTTAGAGGAACTCCCTTTTTCTGAGCGACTTTGAGGTCTTTGGCTTTGATTAAGTTGTAGTGATTTGACTTCTTTCTTGACATTGTCTAGTTGAGCGATGGAGTCAAACTCTTTCACTTGCGCTATCTGTTAGGATTATGCTCAATAGCAAGAGCGTAATATTGTAATTGACAATCTTTTCATATAAATAAAATGATTTCTGATTCTGCAAAATCTTATAGCATTTATAATTATAATTGTCAAGATAAATAATCATAAGGTCAAAAGACTATGAGATATGAAGAATTGTTTGTACATCCGGATATGTATGAGGTAGACACAATTCTTTAGTTAGTCCTGAATAACGTTCACAACTTAAGTTAAAGGTTGGGCACCTCTATCTTGATAAAGTTGTAGAATTCTTTTACTAGCATTTAAGTGAGATCAAATGAGTTATGATGAGTCTAAAATAATCGAAAGGTTTTCGAGTAAAAGAATCTAGTGCACTGGGTGCATTGAACTGGATCACAATGAAATACTTTATCTAGAACCGTCACTAGATATAAGTCTTTTCATTATCAGGACAATCGGAGAGTCTATCTAAATCCTGAGATAAATGATGGACTTATGGTTGCAAGTGTTATCATTTGAGCTATCAATGAGTACGCTTATATAGCATAGTCTATCCTCGATAGTTTGGTGGTATTCATTTGTTAATCGATAGAGGACTTCATTTATAGATATGGACATCGTGGCTCCATTTATTAAATGAGAGTATAATATCATCATATGGATGTTTTGAGGTATTGGATACTAAATCTCAACGTTGAGTTTTCAATAATGATTATTGAAGACATGGCTTCTGGACAAGTCAAAATATCCAAGTTCAAAATGTGGTCATATGAGGAAATATGGTAACTTAGAGAGCTATAAGCGGTTTATGAGCTCTTGGCGATTACTGATATTATTCACGAGGATACACCATCTCCTATAAGATTGTCTAGGGTATGAATGAGAAACATCTCCTTATTCTATCTTTATTTAAGAGTTCAATTTTAGCTCTTTAGTGGAATGAGTTAAAATTAATAGATCGGACCTAAGTGAATCATTTGTTGATTGTGATTAGGTTATGTCTATTGAAGCTTAAATTTAGATAGCTCGCCAAGATCCACAATCCACACCTACTTGCATGGATCACTTGATATATTCTACCGGACCAATTTATGGGTCCATCTAGAATTGCATTTAATATATTAAGAATATAATATGTCTATTATTTATTTAATGGGCTGCACTATTATATTAATATATTAAAAGGAGACATGTAGGCTTGTTTCTTTTAGTAAGAATAAGTCTGGTTCACATGTGGGCTTTTATTTAAAGTCTAATGGATTAAATAAAATAAGAAAAATAATATTGGGCCCATATATACATGGTGTGGGCGGCAAGGCTAAATAAAATAGCCCAAGATATTATTTTATTTTATTGTTTTGATTAAATGGGAATTAATTAATTATTTAATTAATTAATAGTTTAAATCAAAATCTTTTCCTGATCAGTAAATTAAATACTATGTGTTGGATTAGGGTTGGAATTCTTTTAAGTGATAGGAGTCCTAATCCTAATGTGGTAAGGATTAAGTCCACATACACTCCTTATTATACAAAGAATTCGGCCACCACTAGTCCTACAAGGGTTAGGATTCTTGAATTGATAGGAATTAGGGAAAAGGATAATTCCTTTTCAAGTAAGGAAATTCACCAACCCTAGATTTCCTATTCAATGAATTCGGCCAACCCTACTTTGTGAAGGAGAAAATTCGGCCAACCTATAAATATAAGGTTATGAATTTTCGGCCACCAAGAGAAGCAAAATAGAGAGAGATTTTTGTTTGTTTTGAAAAAAAAAATCCTACTCTATACACATAGATTTTCGGCCAAGAGAGAAAAAGAAAATAAGTTCTCATTCGATAGTGCACTTACAAGCCTTTAACATCAAAAGGTTTTGTGCACACTTTCGATTTAGGGTTACGTGAGTTTCAATCATATTGATTGTGAATTCAAAAGTGACCAGAACTATTTTTTTAGGCTCTTGGTGTTTTACTATTGAAGATCAAGATCAGAAATTCCATACATCCAGTCTAAGGTAAGCAATTCAAAGAAAAAGGGAGACCACGCTCCTAGGTGATTCACGTACGTGCTAGGATTGAAGATCTTGCGGATTACCATCGACGTAAGTCAATCGGATCACGCGACAAGAGGTATTTAACTCTAACCGTATATTTGAGTTTAATTAATTAAAGGGTTAAGGTTCAAATCTTTAGAAAAATTTTAAACTATACGAAAATCTACTTTTCGCCTTCCGCTGCGGTTTTAAGCAATTTTTCCCTACAATTGGTATCAGAGCCTTGGTTGTACCCTTTAATTAATTAACGTATATATACGTGAATCTATTTCTTTTTATTGTGATTATGCATGTTTTAGAAAGAGATGGCACTCTAGGTATTCACATATATAATTACATGTGGAATGTATGGATTTATATATGTTGTTATAAAGTGAATTGTTATTGCTCGATTTTGGTCCTAGAATTTCAATGTATTTTTGTTTCGGAATTGTAACAAGAAGGGTGGTCTATTATCGCCATAAGTTCTTCTTGGTAGTTGCTAAGTTCTTATTAATTTTATTGTAAAAATACTGCAGTTTTTTATTGTATTAAAATTTAGTGCAGTTTTTTTTATCGTATTAAAATAAGTGCAGTTTTTTATTCGTAAAAAATACTGCAGTAGTTTAAATAAATAAAAAAATTTTGCAGTATTTTATTATATAAAATAAGTTGTAATATATTCAAGATTCGAAGACTCGAAGATTTGAAGAAATCGGAGCATCCGGAACCGAGCTTGGCACCGGCACGCACCGAGACAACAAGCGCGCACGCAACCAAGCGTGCAGCTGCGCTTGTTGCGGTGCAGCAGCGCGCGCAACCCATGCATGGGCTGGCCATGCGGCAGCTCATGCCCTTGCATGGGCTAGGCGTGCACATGGGCTGCTTGGTGATCTTTGGGCGTGCGAGTTACGTGCGCGAGATGGTCGCTTGAAGTCTTGTTCGCCAAGAAAGGAGTTTTTTGTATTCCGTACAATTGTAATTTACATGCTTTTCTAGGATGGACCAAAACTGTGGCTATTTATTTTTATGTATAAATATTACAATATTTATTCTTGTATGATAAAATGTCATATAGAATAGGAGTGCCACTCATATATCTCTTTTGGTATGAACATGCATTGTATGATTTAGGTATCTAATTGGCATCTAGATAACTTGGTAAAATCATTCTTTGGAATTTAATCACACGCCTTAAATAATTGAGTGGGAGAAGGTGTGTTAGAACACCTATGGCCTCCAAGGTTAGTTGAGCTTTATTATTTATTGGTAATCCCCCCGAGGGGCGTCCATAAATGGTATTTAGCAAAATACTTCCTTACAAGGATAGACTAGACAATTGACTCAAACGAGATCTACTCGCAGAGGAGGAATTTTCGTGAGAGAAAATTGAGGGTCGATATCTTGGTAACACACTCAATGTAATTTTATTAATATCCTCCCGAGAGTTCTTGTTAATAAAATTGCAAGGCTAAAATTGAAAACACTGGTTGTTATGTTAACAATCAGGTGTGACCTAGTCCAACTAGTAAATGGTGCGAACTCCCGAAGGAGGCGTAACATTTATGGGTGTTGGATCACCGTTGAATTTTTCACGATTGAGTTATTTAATTAATTCAAGATAAATATTCGAAAGTGCTTTATCATGATTATTTACTTATATATGCTTTTTGTTTTATTCAGAAATCATGACCCCATCACTTATGAAGATCCTGAAAGATAACACTTTAACTGGAGATAATTATGTCATATGGAAAAGGAAAATTGGGTTGTTGCTGCAAAGTGAAAAACATAAATTTGTTCTAACTACTCCTAAACCACATGCTCCTAATAATGAATCAAGTATTTTGCAAGGAGATGAGTATGAGCAGTGGAAGACCTCAGATGATATGGCCAAATGTTACATTATGGCTACTATCTCCGACGTGTTGCAACAGCAGCATGAAGGAATGGGGTCTGCTGCTGATATTATGATATCTCTAGAAGAGATGTTTGCTATGAGGTCTAGGACGACTAAGAGAGAGGCAGTGACTGTTTTTATGAATCTTAGGATAAAACCTGGACAGGCTGTGAAAGATCACATGATGAAAGTCATAGCACATCTAAATATTGCAGAATTAAATGGCGCTGAGATAGATGGTGAGACCAAAATTGACATGGTTGTCAACTCACTATCAGATTCCTTTGATCAGTTCAAGTTGGACTACACCTTGAACAAAAAGGAATACACCTTGCAGGGCCTGATGCAAGATGTTCAAAGCGTTGAAAAGATCCTTATGAAAAGCAAAAGTCAAGAGATTCATATGGTTGGTAAAGTTGCTACTGTTAAGACCCGTCAGAAGGTCAATAAACAATTGAAGAAAAAGCAACTTGGGCCTACCAAGAAGGAGACCAAGAAAGTAACCAAGATCAAAGGGAAATGCTTCCTTTGTGGTGAAAAGGGACATTGGAAAAGAAATTGCCCAAAGTCCCAGAACAAGAAGGAAGAAGGTAATATTAATTATCTTGTAACATGTTTTCTGGCAGATTCTACAGATTCTTGGATCATAGACTCTGGAGCCACTAATCATGTTTGTTATTCCTTGCAGGGGTTCCAAGAAAGGAGAAGGCTGAATAAGAACGAAATCAATTTGCGCTTGGGCAACAGATCGTTAGTGTCTGCAAGTGCAGTGGGAGATATTAGAGTTATTATAGATTCTAGTAGGCATTTAGATTTAATAGACGTTTATTATGTACCTCAATTCAAGATGAATTTAATTTCAGTTTCTTGTTTAAATAAATTTGGATATTCGGTTACTTTTAATAAAGCATTTATTATTAGTAAGAATGAAAAAATTGTTTGCAAAGGTACATTGGAAAACGGTCTATTCTTTTTGCATAGAAATATCTCTCACTCGTTAGACACAGAAATAACGGAACCTAATCATAAAAGAGTAAAATTATGAAAAGATGAAACCTACCTTTGGCATTTACGCCTAGGTCACATTAACCTTAATAGGATTAAAAGATTGGTATGTGACGGACCTTTAAGTGACTTAAAGGTTGATGATCTACCAACTTGTGAATCTTGTTTGGAAGGTAAAATGACCAAAAGGCCATTCAATACCAAAGTTCAAGAGCCACTGAATGTTTAGGACTAATAGATACTGATGTATGTGGTCCTATGAGCATTCAAGCTAAAGGTGGATATGAGTACTTCATCACCTTCACAGATGATTACTCAAGATTTGGTTATGTGTATCTCATGAGACATAAGTCGGATGCTTTTGACATGTTCAAAGCATTCAAAGCTGAAGTAGAAAATCAGCTTGAGAAACGCAAAAAAATCTTGAGATCTGATCGTGGTGGAGAATATCTATCTGTTGAGTTTCAGCAATAACTTCCAAACAAGATTCACAAGTTGGTAGATCATCAACCTTTAAGTCACTTAAAGGTCCGTCACATACCAATCTTTTAATCCTATTAAGGTTAATGTGACCTAGGCGTAAATGCCAAAGGTAGGTTTCATCTTTTCATAATTTTACTCTTTTATGATTAGGTTCCGTTATTTCCGTGTCTAACGAGTGAGAGATATTTCTATGCAAAAAGAATAGACCGTTTTCCAATGTACCTTTGCAAACAATTTTGTCATTCTTACTAATAATAAAAGCTTTATTAAAAGTAACCGAATATCCAAATTTATTTAAACAAGAAACTGAAATTAAATTCATCTTGAATTGAGGTACATAATAAACGTCTATTAAATCTAAATGCCTACTAGAATCTATAATAACTCTAATATCTCCCACTGCACTTGCAGACACTAACGATCTGTTGCCCAAGCGCAAATTGATTTCGTTCTTATTCAGCCTTCTCCTTTCTTGGAACCCCTGCAAGGAATAACAAACATGATTAGTGGCTCCAGAGTCTATGATCCAAGAATCAGTAGAATCTGCCAGAAAACATGTTTCAAGATAATTAATATTACCTTTTTCCTTCTTCTTCTGGGACTTTGGGTAATCTCTTTTCCAATGTCCCTTTTCACCACAAAGGAAGCATTTCCCTTTGATCTTGGTTACTTTCTTGGTTTCCTTCTTGGTAGGCCCAAGTTGCTTTTTCTTCTGTTGTTTCTTGACCTTCTTACGGGTCTTAACAGTAGCAACTTTACCAACCAAATGAATCTCTTGACCTTAGTTTTTCACAAGGATCTTTTCAGCGCTTTGAACATCTTGCATCAGGCCCTGCAAGGTGTATTCCTTTTTGTTCAAGGTGTAGTCCAACTTGAACTGATCAAAGGAATCTGATAGTGAGTTAACTACCATATCAATTTTGGTCTCACCATCAATCTCAGCACCATTTAGTTCAACAATATTGAGATGTGCTATGACTTTCATCATGTGATCTTTCACAGATTGTCCAGGTTTTATCCTAAGATTCATAAAAGCAGTCACTACCTCTCTCTTAGTCGTCCTAGACCTCATAGCAAACATTTCCTCTAGCGACATCATTATATCAGCAGCGGACTCCATTCCTTCATGTTGCTGTTGCAACACGTCGGAGATAGTGGCCATAATATAACATTTTGCCATATCATCAGAAGTCTTCCACTGCTCATACGCATCTCTTTGCATCACACTAGATTCATTATTAGGAAGGGGTGGTTTAGGAGCAGTCAAAACAAATTTATGTTTTTCACTTTGCAGCAACAACCCAATTTTCCTTTTCCATGTGACATAATTATCTCCAGTTAAGGTGTAATCTTTCAGGATGTTCATAAGTGATGGGGTCAAGATTTCTGATTAAAACAAAAACATATATAAGTAAATAATCATGATAAAGCACTTTCGAATATTTATCTTGAATTAAATAAATAATTCAATCGTAAAAATTCAACGGTGATCCAACACCCATAAATCTTACGCCTTGTCCCACCTAATTGTTAACATAATAACCAGCGTTTTCAATTTTAGCCTTGCAATTTTATTAACAAGAACTCTTGGGAGGATATTAATAAAATTACATTGAGTGTGTCACCAAGATATCGACCCTCAATTTTCTCTCACGAGAATCCCTCCTTGGGGAGTAGATTTCGTTTCAGTCAATTGTCTAGTCTATCCTTATAAGGAAGTATTTTGTTAAATTCCATTTATAGATGCCCCTAGGGGGATTACCAAAAATAATAAAACTTAACTAACTTTGGAGGCCATAGGCGTTCTAACACACCTTCTGCCACTCAATTATTTAAGGCGTGTGATTAAATTCCAAAGAATGATTTTATCAAGTTATCTAGATGCCAGTTAGATACCTAAATCATTCAATGCATGTTCATACCAAAAGAGATATATGAGTGGCACTCCTATTCTATATGACATGTTATCATACAATAACAAATATTATAATATTTATACATAAAAAATAAATAGCCACAATTTTGGTCCATCCTAGAAAAGCATGTAAATTACAATTGTACGGAATACAAAAACTCCTTTCTTGGCGGACAAGACTTCAAGCGACCATCTCGCGCACGAAACTCGCGCGCCCAA
Organism: Dipteronia sinensis; assembly: GCA_033220585.1. NCBI lineage: Eukaryota > Viridiplantae > Streptophyta > Magnoliopsida > Sapindales > Sapindaceae > Dipteronia > Dipteronia sinensis. Next base: position 5,209,719 of record CM065645.1, read on the forward strand.
AGATTACCACAACAGCCCATGCGCAAGCCTAGCCCATGCAAGGGCATGAGCTGCTGCACGGCCATCCTATGCATGGGTCGCGCGCTGCTGCACTGCAACAAGCGCAGCTGCACGCTTGGTTGCGTGCACGCTTGTTGTCTCGGTGCGCGCGGGTGCCAAGACGGGTTCCTAATGCTCCAATTTCTTCAAATCTTCGAGTCTTCGAATCTTGAATATATTACAGCTTATTTTATACAATAAAATACTGCAGTAATTTTTTTTATTTTTTATTAACCACTGCAGTATTTTTTTTTTTTTACAAATAAAAAACTGCACTAAAAAAACTGCAGTATTTTTAATACATTAAAAAAATACTTAACCCTTGTCGTGTGTTTTGAACCTTAACCCTTTAATTAATTAAACACAAATATACGGTTAGATTTAAATACCTCTTGTCGCGTGATCCGATTGACTTACGTCGATGGTAATCCGCAAGATCTTCAATCCTAGCACGTACGTGAATCACCTAGGAGCGTGGTCTCCCTTTTTTCTTTGAATTGCTTACCTGAGAATGGATGTATGGAACTTCTGATCCTGATCTTCAATCCCAAAACACCAAGAGCCTAGAAAAATAGTTCCGGTCACTTTTGAATTCACAATCGATATGATTGGAACTCGCTTAACCCTAAATCGAAAGTGTGCACAAAACCTTTTGATGTTAAAGGCTTGCAAGTGCACTATCGAATGAGAACTTATTTTTCTTTTTCTCTTGTAAGTTCCTCATATTTTGATTGGCTTATTTCGTTGACAAACCACATTGGGGATTATTCTTTGTAAGGGTAATTTAGGCCTCGTGACTGTGATCAAGCTTCAAGGACATCATCTCTCTCAAAGAGCACTTCAAAGGTATCTCACTAGTTTAACTTTCTTTGAAGAGATCTAGTTGCACACACTCACTTGCATGCATTATTGTTCTTATCTTCATGTTATTGAATGATGTATTGTATGCCTCTTTTCACACTCCACACTTGCACATTTTGCACATCACTTAGTGTGTTGAGTTTGCCTAGAAAAGAGAATTTCTTCTCTTAGCGCGGCCTAGACCGCTTGGCAAGACATGCTTGCACCGCGGCATATAGAGCGGTATACCTCAGCAGGGTCATGCTCCCTGTACCGCTTCCTGTACACTTGCACGCAAAGCGACCCAAGTCGCGGTGTTGTCCAGTAGGCCTCTGTTGCCCATACCGCGGCCTGTGCACCTGCATGCACAGCGCCCTGCACCGCGTTGTTGTCCAGACGGTGCACTGCTGTATGTACCGCGGTCTGGACACTTGCCTGAGACGCGGTCCATCTAGCGGTATTGACGGGATTTTGTGCCCTAAGTTCAAAACGACGCAGTTTTAACTAGGGCTCCCTTATATATTCTCTATCTTCTTCCTTGCTCGTTTTCATGAGTTCAAGAAGCCATTTTTGAGAAGCCAAGCTTCCCTTAGAGAGAGAAACTCCCAAGAACTCATCTTTACTCAACCAAACACAAATCCATGTGCATTTAACCTCCTCAAGCATCATCTCATCATGGATTCTTCTTGCTTTCATTAACTAGGTAACTTGAACATGCCCTAAATCTCATTGTATTTATTTATGTTCTTGTTTGCCTAGGGTTAGCTCTTTTATGTGATTTTATTGCTTATCTTTATGTTCATTGGCATTTATTACATGATTAAGTTGTTTTTTGTTGGTTGAGAGCTTTGTTCATTAATAGCTAGCATTTAGGACGATTTTACCCTTCTAGCTAAATCTTCATGCATTTGCATTTAGATATTGATATCTAGGATTTGCATTTATTGACATCTTTAAATCCTTAGATAAGCATTTATTGTTGCCTAGCATTAATTGTATGTTTGAATATCTTTTACATATTCACATAGGTTGTTTAACCTCTTCATGGATTGTTAAGCTTTGTGACTAAGTGAGTTAGTGCACAAGCTTGTGGTCAAGAATCACTATTAAAGGCCCGTTGGGTAGAGTGAAAGGGTTAGTGACCAAGTAGGTGTGACTTAAGGTCAACCTAGGTTGTAAACTTTCGTTCAAATAGTGGATTCGAGGACCGTATGTGGCTAGAAGGATAGCCCGTGAGTTTTGCCCAGTTAGAGGGTTTCTCACGTAAATCAATCCTTGTGTTTTTATTGTTTTCCGCTTATTTATATTGGATTGATTGATTGCTAATATGGAGTAGGATTATTAAAATTGATTAAGTCGAAAAGTTGGTAATAAATCAACTAAAACCTATTCACCCCCCCCCCCCTCTAGGTTGTATTAGACACACTTTGTGTATTTTCATCTCTCTTGGCCGAAATTCTATGTGTATTGAGTAAGATTTTTTATTTTTCAAAGCAAACAAAAATCTCTCTCACTCAAGCTTCTAGGTGGCCGAAATTTATCACCTTATATTTGTAAGGTGACCGAAATTTCTCCTTCTCCAAATAGGGTTGGCCGAATTCTTTGTGTAGGAAATCTAGGGTTTGGCCAATTTCCTTACTTGAAAAGGAATTGTGCTTTTCCCTAATTGAAAATACTGCTCAAACGTGTGTCTAACAACCTAGAGGGGGGGTGAATGGGTTGTTAATCGATTATTACCAATTTTTCGATTAGTCAGTATTAATAATATAACCCAACATAAACAAACATACAAAATCAAGTAAAAGTGCAGAATATAAATAACACTTGATTTTTACGCGGAAACCCTTCAACAAGGGAAAAACCACGGGCTATCCTTCTAGCCACACACGATCCTCAAATCCACTATTGTAATGATGTTTACAACCTAGGTTGACCTCTATTCACACCATTCTCGGTCACTAACCCACCACTACTACCCAACGGGCCTTTATAGTGAATCCTTGATCACTTTGCTTGCCAACCACACCTTGGTTGCAAGACTTCACTTGCTTGTGCACTACACCTTGTAGTCACAAGACTTAACTCTCAAGAAGAGATTAACAACCTAAGTGAATATGTGAATACTCAAAATACAAATAATGCTAGGCAACACTAAATGCTTATCTAGGGATTTAAAATGACACTAAGTACAAATCCTAGATATCAATGTCTATATGAATGCTCATAAAACCTAACTAGATATAGATGTGCAAGTCTAAACTCTAGTTATCAAACAAAACCATATCAACATATGTTGTCATTAATCATGGCAAGGACAATAAATGCAATTAACAAATGCAATCAATGAGTCCTAATTAGCTAGAGGGCAAACATGTCCTAAACATTAGCTATCACAATACAAACCCCAAACATGTCATAACTTCAACTGATATACAATAAATATGAAGATTTGCTAACCTAAGCAATAAATGATATGTCTTGATAAGCTAGAACAATAAATGAGCAAGGATGTGAGTTCTACTTACCAAGTAAAGACATTAATGAAGACCCATGCTTGAATGATGCTCCATATGCAAGATGATGATGAGTTTTGGGGTTTGGAGAGTCAAGTAACAAAGCTTGAAGCTTTCTCTCTCATAAAAAAATGGGTTCTTGAAGCTCTCTCTCTTGGAGTCACTTTCTCTCACTAAGGATGTAAATTTCTGAGCTCTAGGGTTAAATGGTGGAGAAGATGAAATATATAAAGGAGAGAAAACGAGCTGTGGTGAAAAGATGAAAATGCCCAGTTCGGGTGACAGAGGCGACATGCAAGGCGACATGACCAAGTCGCCTCGTAAGTCACCTAACACACTGGAAAAAAACACACGTAGCCTGAGGCGACATGTAAGGCGACATGCCCAAGTCGCCTGTGAAGTCGCCTAACACACTAGAGGAAAATTACAAGACAAAGGCGACATTGGAGGCGACATGCACAAGTGGCCTTGCATGTCGCCTAACACAATGTGGGAAAAACGCAAGTCTAAGGCGACTTGTCAGGCGACATGCACAAGTGGCCTTGCATGTCGCCTAACCCATTGTGTAGCCCATCAACTCCAAAATGCAAGAAGTGTGTGTGTGTTCAACCATACATGCATGTCAATACAAATGCATAGAATGTGAGTGTGTGCAACTAAATCTCTTCAAGAGTTAAGGACAAGTGAACTACCTCTCTTGAAGGTCTTTGGGATGATCGGAAGCATGTTTTCGAGAACCTATGCTACCCGTTACATAAACATCCCTAATGTGATTTGTCATGAAACAAGCCAATCACAAAAGTGAGGTTCTTACACCTATCAATTTAAGAATCCTAACCCTTATAGGACTAGGGTGGCCGAATTCTTTGTGTGGTATGGAGTGTATGTGGACTTAATCCTTACCACATTAGGACTCCTATCACTTAAAAGAATTCTAACCCTAATCCAACACATAGTATTTTATTTACTGATCAGGAAAAGATTTTGATTTAAACTATTAATTAATTAAATAATTAATTAATTTTCATTTAATTAAAACAATAAAATAAAATAATATCTTGGGCTGTTTTATTAGCCTTGCCGCCCACACCATATATACATGGGCCTAATATTATTTTTCTTATTTTATTTAATCCATTAGACTTTAAATAAAAGCCCACATGTGAACCAGACTTATTCTTACTAAAAGAAACAAACCCACATGTCTCCTTTTAATATATTAATATAATAGAGCAGCCCATTAAATAAATAATAGACATATTATATTCTTAATATATTAAATGCAATTCTAGATGGACCCATAAATTGGTCCGGTAGAATATATCAAGTGATCCATGCAAGTACGTGTGGATTGTGGATCTTGGCGGGCTATCTAAATTTAAGCTTCAATAGACATAACCTAATCACAATCAACAAATGATTCACTTAGGTCCGATCTATTAATTTTAACTCATTCCACTAAGGAGCTAAACTTGAACTCTTAAATAAAGATAGAATAAGGAGATGTTTCTCATTCATACCCTAGACAATCTTATAGGAGATGGTGTATCCTCATGAATAATATCAGTAATCGCCAAGAGCTCATAGACCGCCTATAGCTCTCCAAGTTACCATATTTCCTCATATGACCACATTTTGAACTTGGATATTTTGACTTGTCCAGAAGCCATGTCTTCAATAATCATTATTGAAAACTCAACGTTGAGATTTAATATCCAATACCTCAAAACATCCATATGATGATATTATACTCTCATTTAATAAATGGAGCCACGATGTCCATATCTATAAATGAAGTCCTCTATCGATTAACAAATGAATACCACCAAACTATCGAGGATATACTATGCTATATAATCGTACTCATTGATAGCTCAAATGATAACACTTGCAACCATAAGTCCATCATTTATCTCAGGATTAAGATCGACTCTCTGATTGTCCTAATAATGAAAAGACTTATATCTAGTGACGGTTCTAGATAAAGTATTTCATTGTGATCCTATTCAATGCACCCAGTGCACTAGATTCTTTTACTCGAAAACCTTTCGATGATTTTAGACTCATCATAACTCATTTGATCCCACTCAAATGCTAGTAAAAGAATTCTACAACTTTATCAAGATAGAGGTGCCCAACCTTTAACTTAAGTTGTGAACGTTAATCAAGACTAACTAAAGAATTGTGTCTACCTCACACATATCCGGATGTATGAACAATTCTTCATTTCTCATAGTCTTTTGACCTTATGATTATTTATCTTGACAATGATAATAATAAATGCTATAAGTAATTGTAAGAATCAGAAAACACTTTATTAATATGAAAAGATTGTCAATTACAATATTACACTCTTGCTATTGAGCATAATCCTAACAATATTCCGGTGACCGGAGCTAATCTTTTTGCAGAGTTTCAACACGCTAGAGCTTGAGAGAGATTGAAAATCAGAATCCTTTTTCAAAGGGAAAAAAGTCCTATTTATAGCTTTTTTAGGACCTAGAACGTTAGAAGATAGTTGGCCGATATCCCTGAAATCTCGGTCAGGATTTCAAGGGATCGTGAAACCATTAGACCGGTTCAAATTCTGATAAGTTCATTATCAGTTTCAGCGGTGGAGTTGAAGTAAAAGTTTGACTAGGTCAACCTTTACTTAGCTGATGCTTCTTGGGTCGGTTGGGCTTGGGCCGAGTATAGCCTGAAGTTTTTATGGATTCATATCGTTGGGCCTAAAATATATGATCGCTAGTAATGTTTTTTCTCCTTAGACCGGTCCAATTTTTGTGGGAAAAAATGTAAATTTTAATATGAAAATGTTGACTAGGAAATGATAAGCGCATTAAAAAAAAAGTCTTAATTTTGAATAATTAAGGGCATATTTCGAATACGAAAGCAGAAAGTTGTGAGAAGTGTGTATGGTTTGAACGGGTAGGAGTAGGTAGAGAGAGTCAAAGAGAGGAGAGACGTCTAAAATAGTAAAGTAGATATTTCAGTTCATTTATCATATATTAAACGCCCACCACCTCCTTCTCAGTTCTCACAAGTCACAATCTTATTTTATGCTTTCTTTCTCTTGATCGGGATCATCACTTTTTTTAATTTTTTTTTTTAATTTTTTTTTGGGTCCGACTGCAATGGATGCAACTTCATTCTCCGGTCTTCTTCCCCACACCGTCTTCAATCCAAATTTCGCAAGGTAGGCCTTTTTCTCTTCTTTTCTATTCTATTATTACAAATTGTGAATTTTGTTTTTTGAATTATGTAACACATTTTATCATTTTATCAAATATTCTGATTGAGACAGTATTTGGGTATTTGGGTTATTGCATAAAATATATATCTGCGCGGAAAATAAATTATCACCAAGGATGTCAAGCCTGTTGTTTTGGTTTGGATGATGTCCAAAGGAACATGATTATGATTGTGAGTTAGACGCAGAACATAATTGTAATTTGTAAAACTACACTTGAATTGGTAGTAGGGGTCCCGGGTGTGTGGAAAGTGGAAACTCATTAGTTAGATTTTTAGATTCCTTTTGTAAGAAGCACTTTTGGAAAGAGTCAAAAGCTCAATCAATCACATATGTGTTTCATGCTTGTTTGTACCTTTTAACATTTCAAGTTTGTCATCGAGGTGTAATGTGGAAAAAAGAGACACTATTATAATCTTATCCATTCCTGCCCATTGATGAGTTTAGTGTCAACTGTCAAGAAATGGCACTCTATCTATTGCTTGTATCTGCTCCTCTCCCACTGCATTGGTACTCACCACACACTGCAGTACTGTAAACACAAATTCTCAACAATTCTTGATCGAAAGAAAAGTTGTTTGTCTGTCAGGGTGATTCCAGTCACTCCATCCTTTCAATGTGAGAGTATGAATATATTTTCCTGGAATAGTTTCCCCAAGCTCTTCCCAGGTGGATTTCGTCCAGTAAATCCCTGTGATGTGCAGCTATTGCCCCGGATTGATTTTCTATTTTTTATTAATGTAAATACTTTATTGTCTTGTTTACATAATAATATTCTACAAATTTGGTTTTGTAAGAAAATATTCTACTATTACAGTGCTTGCGATTTTTGGCATAATGAGATTGTTGAATTTTATCATTGACTTAATTTCCCAAACAGATGACACTGGGGTATGCTCAGTGAATTTGAGTTTACTATAATTTGTTTATGGGAATCTAGTTGGATGTTGAATATACCAAGTTGAGGATTTAATTTAAGTCTTTGATTCATAGGTCCTATGCTCAAGGCACACCACTTACGTCCGTGTCTTGCCATTCGTTGGAAGAGCATAGACCATCATCTCAAGCTCTTGCCTTTTTAAGTTCCAACAAAACTAGTAAAAGAACTAGCCTTCTTGGGGGATCAAATGTTTGTGGCCCTGTTCAAAAGAGAAATGGAGTAGGAAAAGCATTTTGTGCTGTGGGACTAGGCGTATATGGGGAAAATGTTATCGAACATCAATCTCACTCTCATGCCACGGAGGATAAGGTCGGGGTGTTGCTTCTCAATCTTGGAGGGCCAGATACGCTTAATGATGTTCAGCCTTTTTTGTTCAATTTATTTGCAGATCCGGTATGTTAGTTTCTTTCGTTTTCCTTCCCACCTTCCTGTCTTTTGTTTTAGCTCACATTTGTAATTTATTAGTGTTATACTAAAGATTGTTTTATTTTGATACAGGACATTATACGTCTCCCCAGGCTGTTTCAGTGTCTCCAGTGGCCCCTGGCAAAGTTAATCTCAGTGTTGCGGGCTCCCAAAAGTAAAGAAGGATATGCTTCCATAGGAGGTGGCTCACCTTTGCGTAAAATAACAAATGAGCAGGTCAAAAATATTTCTATTGTGCATGGCCATTTAACCTACATGTTCTGCAAATATTGAACTGTCTTTTTGAACCTTTGCTCTTCTTTTTCAAGAATGTTTGTTTTGGTCTGGTTTCATTGTAATATGAATACTTACTGCTGGTGAAAAATTGTTGCAGGCTGATGCACTTAAAACAGCTCTTAAAGCAAAGAACTTGACTGCAAATGTCTATGTTGGAATGCGGTATTGGTACCCATTCACTGAAGAGGCAGTTCAGCAGGTAGGTGTTGCATTATTTTTGTTGTCTGTGCAATCGTTTCTTATTAAGAACTACTGCAGGAATTTAATTATCATTTTCTGAAATTTTGACATTTTAGCAGTTAAATAATGATGTAGAATTGCCATTGTGTTTTTACTGCTAAGTAACATTAAAATGTGTCCCGTCTGTGTTTAAATTGTTAAGTCCCTAGAGTTAATGTATTTTTATCAAATGTGACAGATTAAGAGGGACAGAATTACAAAGCTTGTTGTGCTGCCACTTTATCCTCAGTTCTCTATATCTACAACTGGGTCAAGCATCCGTGTTCTTCAGAGTATATTTAGGTGGTGTTTTTTTATCAGCTTCTATTCTTCAGTTCATTAATTGCAGTAGACCATTTTTTCCTATTTCATAGGCCATTCTGAATGAGGGTAATATATCAGGGAAGATGCATATCTGTCGAGGCTGCCGGTTTCCATCATTCGGTCCTGGTATAAGCGAGAAGGTTATGTTATTTCTATGGCAGACTTGATTGAGAATGAGCTGGAAAAATTCACAAAGCCTGAGGAAGTACGTATATTAACTGCATACATTTTTTCTACTTTTTTCTACTTTTTATTTTTATTTTTTATTTTTTTTTTTTTTTTAAAGAAGAAAGGAATTATTTTGAATTTTGAAATCTCTGAATTGCGGTTGTTTTATGAGATTATCTCTTAACAACTTTACTCTGGTATGGAACTCTAGGTCATGATATTCTTCAGTGCCCACGGAGTACCAGTCAGTTATGTTGAGGATGCTGGTGATCCCTACAAAGATCAGATGGAAGAGTGCATCTATCTTATCATACAGAAGTTGAAAGACAGAGGAATTAACAATGATCATACACTGGCATACCAGGTTTGATTGTAAAGCCTAATTTCCATAAATCTTAGGTTCCACTTTCCGTTAGGCTTTGATTATGAACACTTCGCAGCTATTGTCTACTGTCTATTGAGTGCTTGTTTTTGTTGTCCTTGGTAATTGGGGCCACTCTAGTTTTGTTCAAATTCCTTGCAATTTGACTTGTCTTTTTCTTTCTCTTCTTTCGATCAGAGTCGAGTTGGGCCTGTGGAATGGCTGAAGCCATACACCGATAAAGTTCTTGTTGAGCTCGGGCAGAAAGGTGTGAAGAGTCTCCTAGCTGTTCCAGTAAGGTAACATGACAAGTTACTGAAGTAGCAATTTGATTGGTTTAGTGCTATTGATATGAGCATTAAAGTGGTATTACACAGTGCAAAAAAAAAAAAAAAAATTGGTATTCCACAGTTTAAATTAATTTTCTCCTAAATTCCAGTTTTGTAAGCGAGCACATAGAGACTCTTGAAGAAATTGACATGGAGTACAAAGAGTTGGCTCTTGAATCCGGCATCGAAAACTGGGGACGTGTACCTGCTCTAAATTGTACCTCTTCTTTCATCACAGACTTGGCAGATGCAGTAATAGAAGCCCTACCTACAGCTTCAGCAACAGCCATGTCTACTCCAAGGAGCGTCTCAGAAGAAGATGATCTTGACCCTGTGAGATACGCTATAAAGTTGTTGTTTGGTTCGATCTTAGCGTTTGTTTTGCTTTTCTCGCCTAGAATGATACTAGCCTTCAAGAATAATCTCTTCTAAAGGTGATGAAAAATAGTACTAAAGTTAGAGTATTTGATATATCTGAAGTTTCATAGAAGCTGCTATCACAGAATTAAAGGTTCAAACGCGACAACAGAATTTGTGGTTTTTTTTTTTTTTTGGGGGGGGGGGATTTTACCTTTTTTTCTACATCAAGCTTAATACAGAACAAAGGTGTTATATTGATGTTTTTGTAGTTGGGGAATAGAATTGTATTGATGAGTATTGGATCGACTACTATCTAGGCTAGGGGTGGGCAACAAAACTGGAACCGAATCAAAAGTGTTGTTCAGTTCAACTCGCCTATTAATTTCTGTTCAAACCAGTTTAAATTTGTGAAACCGAATTGATTTCGGTTTTGAACACGTTTTGGTTTTACAAAACTGGTCATATATAAGGAAAATAAAAAACCCTAACTTTCACTTTTTACTTTCTAATCTCTCATTCTCTCAAGTAGGGGTGAGTGCAATTCAGTTCGGTTCAGTTTTGGGCAAAACCAAATTGAACTGAAAATATTTCGGTTTATCTAAAACTAAACCGGTTTAAACTGAATAAGAAGTGGAAATCGAACTGAACTGAACTGATTTATTCGGTTCGGTTTGGTTCGGCTCAATTTGGTTTTGTGATAATATAACTACCGTGAATATGTGATTCAATTATACACATTTAGACACATAAATAAACATATATAAACTAATATACACAAACAAACTATAAATAAACATATATACCGATAATAAAGCAGTATATACTAATCAATGAGGTCAAACTTCAGATTCATGACAAGCAATAGATTATCAAAATGTGAGCAGGCGGGTAACTATCAATGTAAATAAACATATGTACATTGATAATAAAGCAGTTAATGCAAACCGAAATTGTGGAAGTAATCATTACAAAGGTGCAAATCACAGAAAATGATGAATTTTTCTCATTAAAGTAAACTCTAGTGTATTACATGTTTAGATTCATGTTGAAATCAACTCAAAATCAGTACTTTACAAAATAATAGTCGGCAAATTTCAAATTATGAGCACCCAAAGAAAGTTCAATATACCTGTATATAGACTAATAAAATTTCTCATCTCCAATTCCAGTTTTGAAATTAAATTTAAGAAATCGCCCTTATTTTTTTTTTTTGAACCGCAAGTGTATTATAAAAGGCTAGGAAGCCAACAAACAACAAACACGCCGGTTCCGGTCCAGTTCTACCGGTTCCGACGGTTCGGAACCAATTTTTATTTTTTAATTTTTAATTTTTTTTTATTTAAAAAACAACCCAGTCACCAGTTTTCATCAGAATATATCACAGTACACCACCAATCAAAACTCATCCTGTCATCAGTCATCAATCAAAACCCATATCACAAACACACAAAAAAACTCATTCATCACTCATTAGTCATCAGTCACCCAACGAAGTGAACAAACTTACAAACCCAGATCACAAACAGAAATCAACCAGACTACTTCTCTCACACAAATCAACCCTAAAATCAAATCACCCAACCCCAAATCGGCCATCATTAGACATCAGTTCATCACGGAATCACTGGCGTCAGTTCTCTCTCACCCTTCATCTGAACCAAACTCCCTCTCTCTCGAGCTCGTCTCTCTCGATCTCCTTTCTCGATTGATCGTCTCGATCTCTTCTCTCGATCGATCGTCTCGATCTCATCTCGATCTCGTCTCTCACTCTCTCTCTCTCTCTCGAATAGAAACAGAAATGGTGTAGGGAGAAGTCAAAGCTCGGTTGTAGAGAGAGAAGATGTTTGGTAAAGAGAATGTTAGGCTGCGTTGAAGGGAAGGTGAACGAAGAAGAAGTAGTTTTTATAGTGGTAAGTTAGGGTTAAAAAAAATTAAAAAAATATATATGTTGGAACCGGAACCGGAACCGGAACCGGAACCGCCGGTTCCTCAAAATTTGGAACTGGAACTGGAATAGGAACAGCCCAGGTACCGGTTCCGGTCCGGTTCTGGAACCGGAACAGGAAAACTCGGTTTAAGTTCCGGTTTTTCGATGGCGGTTCCGGTTCGGTTCGAACCGGCGTCATCATGTCTACTGAGAAGGGCCAACCAAAACGAGCAAGAAGAAAAAAAAGCAGAGAAACAAAAGCCGAAGCAAAACAAAGCCAAAAAACCCAAGAATACCCAAAGCAGAGGGCCACACAAAGCAGCTAAAGGTGATACAGAGGAGAAAGCTAAACAAAACTAACAACCTATTCGGATAGAAGAAAGTCAATGAACCTCCCACATCAACTTATCTCCCTCCTTGGCAGACCCTTTTTTTTCTCTAAACTATCAAATTATTTTGTAAATCTGAAACCCTAATCAGATGCAGAGAGAGTAAGAGATCTCAGAAAATGAAAACTAAAAATAGAAAGATCTTACGGAACCCTAAAATCCCTAAAACCATTCTTTAAAATAACAATAAAGAAAGATAAAAAAGGAAAAGGAATCAAACCTTTTTGCAGGTTAAAGGAGACACATGACGAGCAGAAGGTTTGTCTGTTGAAGACTTGAAGCTTTGGCTGCAATCGAACGAGCAGATCGGATGTTACGTGAAGGGGAGGGAAAAGAGAGGGCCAGAGGTTGTGTGCACTGTGCAGTGTAGTCGTGTTACTCGTGTAAGAGAAAGAACATTAGGATTTTTTTTCTTTTAGTTTCATAGGGTGCTTAATCAGTTCAAACCAATTTTTAGAAAACCAAACAGGTTTGAACCGTAAACTTTTTCGGTTTTCAATTTTTAAACCTAGTTGATTCTACTAACTGAACCGAACACCAGAAAGTCTTTACTTTGATTTGTGTTAATTCCACCACAGACAGATTTAGGCTCTGTTTGGAAGAGCTTCTTCAAGTAGATCTTTTATGATTAGATCTTTTATGCATAGATCTTTTAAAGTAGACATTAACAAATAGAGCTTTTAATGGGAAGATATTGGTCGTTTGGTTATCAATTGGAAAAAGCTTTTCTAAATCGTAGGATTACCAAAATATTCAAAAACTATTTTAAATGATACAAGAACATTCTGAGCATTGTTTGACTTTGAAAATGCTTGCAATTTGTTCTTCTCTTCAAGACCAAAAGTTTATGCTTTTGAAAATCTAAAGTCAGAGTTCATTTGAGAGAGTTATGGTTTTTGGAAGGTGAGAATATTTTGAGAGAAAATTCTGCACATGTTTTTCACTCAACACCATTATTTGAAAAAGATAGGGAAATTGATATTTAAAGGAGAGGGAAAGAGAGGGATTTCAACCAATCAATAGGGGGCAGCCACCTCTACTTCCCGTGGAGGCGTGTGGCCTCCATGGTGGCAGAAGGCAACCCTTCTCATCGAGGCCACGCGCCTCCACTGGGAGAGTTGCAAGGCTCCCCTATTTTGCCTTCTAACTCCTCTTGCGCACTGAAATGTTCTTCGACCATTCTCGGGCTTCCAAACTCCAAATTTGAATCCATTTCGGATTACAAACCGAGACTCCCTCATGTACAAAAGACATCAAGACAATGTTCACAAAAAATATGGAATTCAACTTGAAAAACAAGGATGAAAACCATGTATGATAAAATCATGGAAAGTTTCTTAACCTTCCTAATTTGAACTCAAAATTTAATGAATGAGTAACCGAAACAACCGGAACTCAATGAGGAATTATATAAGCTCAAATTCAAGTTCAATAACACACAAACAAAAACAAATAAACACAAGAACACACAAGTATGTCATTTTCTAGAAATAATCATAGAACATGCAATTTATGAAAATCGTCAACTTTAAATCTAATGCATGTGCATACATGTATAAGTGTGTGTATTGTGTTATACCAAATTTTGCACAATGATGCAGTGACACATATGAATGCAATGTGTGCGTGCCTAACGCCTTGCAAGAGAAAGAAAGATCTCAATACCTTAGGGTGTGTTTGGTGTGGCTTTTCAAGTAGAGCTTCTAAAGTAGATTTTTATGTAGTAGAGCTTCTAATGATTAGAGCTTCTAACAAAAAAGGCTTTTAGTTGTGTAAATTGCATAAAAGGTGTTGACAATGTATTTTTAGAAATAGCTTTTGGTTGAGTGAATTAAAAAAAATATTGACAATGTATTTATAATGAAAGAGTTATTGTGGAATATTTAAAATTTATAAAGGGTAGTTTAGAGATGCATGATAGAAGTATGAGATATCATGCAAACAAGTTTTAAAGAGAACTTATTTAAACAAACTAAGCTCCCCCTTAACATATGCTCCACACTTTTATCACCAAGTAAACTTGTTCACAAGGGAATCACACAATCACACATATCAAGCAATAAGAGAAATTATATTATAACTTTCCAAGTTCAAAGAGGGAACCATAGATTTTCATTAATCTCTCGAAAATAATCTCTCATTGGCACATTAAGCAAAAACATGTGTGTGTGTGTGTGTGGAATGCTTCTAGCATATATAAAAGGAGTAATTGGGATATCAACATGCAAACCACTTCAACACCTATCCATCTAAAGCATTTTCAATCTAGGTCAAACCGATTATCATCTAGAATTATTGCTTTAAAAGAATAGATTTCAACATATGAGCGTGTGTTTGCATGTGGCTCGTTTTCCCATTTCTATTTGTCAACCCGAGCAATCACAATTTTCAAATATACTCCTTTAAGCCCTTTTTTTATTATTGGATTTGAATCAAAGATTTTTTTATTGATTCTTTTCAATACTTCTTTGATTTTTTTAAACATAATACATACACTTCATGACGGCTTTCACTCATCATAACGGTGTAGCCTTTTCCTACATTGGGCAGCTTCACAACCAAAATGTGTAGCCATTTTCATGAAGGTGCTCATTGAATTCTATGTAGACGCCGAAGCAAAATGGATACTAATCATAGGTCATCTATCATGTACTAAGCAATAAACTTTTAGATGTATCCATAATCCACACATTTTCAAACTCAACTACTCAAACTTAAACATATAAGAGAAGCATTAGTGCACTTTTTGTAAAAAAATAAAAATAAAACTTAAGTGCATAATCTAGAAACAATAAAAGTTATTTGCTCAAGATCATTACTTCTTATGTAAGTAGCTCTCAAAGAAATTGATATTCAAAATAAGTTTTGCTTATGAAGCCACTCACAATTGCACATAGATATCAATCAGCACAAATCATGCCAATGGATCTTCTAAGAGATTTAAATCTCTCCTTGTCCAAAGGTTTAGTGAACAAATCCGCAAGTTGATTTTTAGTAGGCATGTGCTCAAGAGAAATAACAGAATGTTCAACAAGTTCTCTAATAAAGTGATGCCTAATATCTATGTGCTTTGTGCGTGAGTGTTGAACCGCATTCTTAGAGATATTAATGGCACTCATATTATCACAATAGAGAGTCATTTTACCTTGTTCAGTCTCATAATCCTTGAGGATTTGCATAATCTAAAGAAGTTGTATGCATGCACTTCCGACCGTAATGTACCCGGCTTCAGAAGAAGAAAGAGAAACAGAATTTTGTTTCTTACTTTGCCAAGAAACCAAGTTATTCCCAAGTAAAAGCAACCGCCTGATGTATTTTTACAATCATCAATGTTTCCCCGCCCAATCTGCATCACAATAGCCAACAAGAATATCATTAGTATTGAAAGAATAAAATAATCCAAGATTATGTGTTCCTTTTATATGAAAGCAAATAAAATGGGGTGACAATGGAGTGATGAATGAATGACGATGAAACTATGGAGTTGATGGACTCGTAAGTGAATATTGGGGCAATTGCAACAAACTCTCAATTAAGCACATATTGACAAATGTAACCAACCTAGGGTGTATAGTGTTGGTATATATCTCTAGCAAGAGGTCAACCTAGGGTGTATAGCGAAGACCTCCTACTAGCGATTAATCCCTCCTAAGCAACTAACAATGGCTAGTTACTCAATCGGGACTTGTTCCATGAATGCTCATCTATCTAGCTATGGCTCAACCTATTACTAATGTCGCCATCCTAGGATGTATAGTGATGGCTTCCAATTCCCTCACAAGTGGCTGACCTAGGATGTATAGTGAAGGCCACCCGGTTGAGATTGGTTGAGGCTCGAGGTTATCAATCGAATTCTACTCGAAGCTTAGTTCTCGTAAAATCACTAAAGTAGCCAACCTAGGGTGTATAGTGGAGGCTTCTAATTCTCTCATAGGTGGCTAACCTAGGATGTATAGTGAAAGCCACTAATTCAAGATTAGATTAAGGGCATGGTTGTAGAGCCGGATTTCTGGAAATCCTTCCATTCAATTGAGCATTAGACAACCTAATTGCCTACTCAAGTAATCCAAATCAATCATGCAAAGAGAGTGTATCCAAACAAATCAATAATGGAAATCAATTCAAGCAATGGAATAAAACATAGAGATAGAATAAATATAACACATAGAGTTAGAATAAATATAACACATAGAGTTTATTTACAAAGCCCAAATATCCATCAAACAAATAACATCAACCCCATAGTGGGGTATTTTAGCTATTCATGTTCTATTACAAACAAATAAACTAAGAAAGGGTGTAGAGAACCCTTAAAGATTGATCTCCTTCCTTGAAGCTTGAATCCAAGTCTCCTAGTTGCCTTTGATTGAGTAGAGATAGGTTTGGATGATAGGGAGATGGGTTTCTAGCTTAGACTACAAGTGTTGGGAGAGATGGGAGTTTTCTTGGTTCGTTCCCATCCTTTTCTATTTATAGAGGATGGAAAAATAGGTCAGTTAAGCTTGAAAACAGAAGCTGTCACGCACAGAGTGCGGGTGGAGTTCAGGTGGAGTGCGGGTGAATTGTACCCTGTACTGTAAGGGTTGTCTTCATCTTCAGTTCTCTGATATGGGACAATAGTGCGGGTGGAGTGCGGGTGGAGTGCGGTTGGATGACCCGCACTTGACCCGCACTGTACTCGTACTGTACTCGCACTCTAATGTCAGGTGTAAATCCACTCCTCTGTCTTGAGCAACAGTGTGGGTGGAGTGCAGGTTGAATTACTCGCACTTGACTAGCACTTTAATGTCAGGTGCAAGTCAGCTTCTCTGGTTTTGGCAACAATACGGGTGGAGTGCGGTTGGATGACCCGCACTGTACCCGCACTTTAACTCTTCTTCAGCATCAAGTCTCGGCTATGAGTACGAGTGCGTTGGAGTGCGATTTGGACCCATACTTGACCCGCACTATAGAGCTGCCTATGATCCTTTGTCTTTCCTTTTGCCCCTTTTCTGTCGGAACCACCGCAAAATGCTTCTAACACCGGAATTACATCTATTGCCTGTAATTAGCACCAACGAGCCTATTAGACATAAAATACACATAAAATACACACAAGAACGAGACAAAGGAATGGGAAATGAGGGCCGAAATATACAACAATTTAGGCACGATCAGTCTTGTATTTGCCTTTGGTAGCATACAAGCAAGAGCCTAAAATCACTATTAAAGGCCTGCGGGTAGCAAGGACGGATTAGTAACCGATTAGGTGTGATGTGGTCAACCTAGGTTGTAATCGTTTTTGCAAATAGTGGATTTGAGGGTTCGATTGGCGATTAGGCCCGTGAGTTTTTACCCAGTTGGAGGGTTTCTCATGTAAATCATATCATTGTGTCTTTTTGTTTATTCCAGCATTTTTATTATGGCAATGATTGATTGTGTTAGAGATTAGGGGTTGTATTGTTTAATTTTGATTAATCAAAAAGATGGCATCTAATTTGGCTAAAACCTATTCACCCCCCATCTAGGTTGGTTTTATCACTCTTAGTGTATTTTCACAGTGGCTCACTTAGGAGTTGACCAGCCCAGTACAAGAAGTGAAGAGCTACCGGGCCATGCAGTGGGGCTGCTGCTCCAAAGGCTTGCTAAGGCATGTAGGAGGCCTCAGCAATGTGGGAAGCCTTTGGGCTCTCCACGAATGTATCGGGACATCGGTGGCTCACTAGGGCGTTGAGTAGCCTGGTACAGGAGGTAGGGAGCCACCAAAGTGATACTGGTCCAGAGGAATGCTTGGGATCCTAGAATTCCCCAGCAACTGAAATGAGGCTCTAGACCGTCCTGGAAGGATCTGGAACACCAATGAATTCATTTGGGCGTTAACTCACCTAGTACAATAAGTGTGGAGCCATTGGGTCTTGCAGCGGTACTTCTACTCTAGAGGCTTGCTTAGGCGTGTAGGAGGCCTCAGCAATGTGGGACACCTCTGGGCTCTCCCTGAATAGATCTGGACTTCTGTGGCTCACTAGGGCGTTGAGGGGCCCGGTACGAGAGGTAGGGAGCCACCGGTGTGGTACTGGTTCAGAGGCATGCTTGGGATCTTGGAAGTCCCCAACAAATGAAATGAGGATCTGGACCATTCTTGAATGAATCGGGAAATAGTGTCTCACTTGGGCGTTGACCAGCCTAGTACAAGAAGTGAGGAGCCACTTAGCCATGCAGCGGGGCAGCTGCTTCAGAGGCTTGCTAAGGCATGTAGGAGGCCTCAGCAATATGGGAAGCCTCTGGGCTCTCCTTGAACAGATAGGGATATATGTGGCTCAATATGGCATTGAGGGGCCCGGTATAGGAGGTAGGGAGCCGGTGTGATACTGGTCCTGAGGCATGCTTGGTATCCTAGAAGTCCCTAGCAACTGAAATGAGGCTCTGGACCTTTCTGGAAAGATCCAGAATTGCAGTGGCTCACTTGGGTATTGATTGGACCGATACAATAAGTGAGGAGTCACTGGGTGTTGCAGCGGTGTTGCTGCTCTAGAGGCTTGCTTAGGCGTGTAGGAGGCCTCAGCAATGTAGGAAGCCTCTAGGCTCTCCCTGAACGGATCGGGACTTCTGTGGCTCACTAGGGCGTTGAGTGGCCCGTTACGGGAGGTAGGGAGCCACTGGTGTGGCACCGGTCCAGAGGCATGCTTGGGATCCTAGAAGTCCCCAGCAACTGAAATGAGGCTCTGGACCGTCCTATAAAGATCCGGAACCGCAGTGGCTCACTTGGGCGTTGATAGTCTCGGTACAATAAGTGAGGACCCACTGGGTCTTGTAACGGTGCTGCTGCTTTAGAGGCTTGCTTTGGCATGCAGGATGCCTCGGCAATGTGGGAAGCCTCTAGGCTCTCCTCGAATGAATCGGGACTTCGGTGGCTTGATCGGTCTATTTCTACACATATTTTAGGTCCCCATTTCTTATTATTTATGCTTTGTTCATGAGTGAAATTAGATATTTTATGAGTTTATTGAGCTTGTGTAGGTCACATTTCCTTATAAGAGGGATTCATTGATTTTTCCAAGAAAAGGAGTCTAAAGTGAAAAAAAGGGCAAATATGTCAATTATTGCTGTGGAGGTCGCTCGCTATGCAAGGTATCAGACACTGTCTATCTAGCTGTAAAGTTTAGTTGGAAATTCTTTGTCAACCGTAGGTCCATACCGCTTGGCAAGTAATTCCTCAGAAGCGGTCCACAAAGCCCTAAAGATCAGTAGTATATTGCTGCCCAGACCGCCGTCCAGGCATAGGTCCGCCAAGCGGTACAGATAGCGGTCGTGCGTATTCCTTATTCTTGGAGGAGATCTTGAAGCCCTAATTTTTGGAGAACATATAAATATATCTTATTCCTTTTAAAATAGGAGGAGATTATTATTTTTTATTTGGAGACTACCATACACTACACCAATCTCTTTCATCTTTACACATTAGAGATTCGAAGACGAAGAAGATTCAACCATTGAAGACTTGAAGAATTCATTGAAGGTCACAATGGGTTTTATTTATTATTTCTCTTCTCTTCTTATTTTTGCCATGTGTAACTAAATACATACTAGGGAATCAATGTGAACCTCTATGAATGCTCTTTGTTAGAATTGATTATATTCTAATTAATTCAAGTTTTGATTCATTCAATTCATTCTATGTCTTAATTATTTATTTGAATTAATGCATGATTATACGCTAGCATGAATTTAGGGTTATGATAATTTAACAATTGAGTTTGGAGTGTTGATTTACAAGCAATCTTAATTAATATTCAATTGAATGAATAAAACTGATCTTAGCATTGATTTATGCAAGTAGGTTTTGGTTCATTAGTTCTTGCAATTAATGGGTTCTCAGTTGTAGTTTGCACCATTGATTTATGGGTAAATTATGATTGAGAACACTTGATTCACCCCATGATCATACGGTAATAATCATACTTAAGATAAGAACGAACCCTTAACTTGATTAATATCTTTTCACAATTCAATTCGAAACATTGAGTACACATAGTAGGGGAGCATTGATGACTTAGTTTTCCATCCATTAGTCACAACAAATTCTTCTTTAATTGCTTTCTTAATTTAGTTTTCTTTTGGGTTACTTTTAGTTTAATTAGAATTAGAACTAGTGTTAACAGAAAAATCCACTCAAGGAGCAAAATTTCAATTGACACCCTCGACCCGCTACCCAGAAGGTCACAACGGGTGGGTAGGTACTTCGTACCGTGGTTCTGGTAAGGTGAAAACGAGATAGATGCCATGGTAGGAGAAAAATCATCCCTCTCATCTGGTGCAGTAGGCTGGTACCTGGTCTTGGTATCTGATCCTAGTACCTAGTCACCTCTCTAGGTGTCTTTAATATTCCCCCGACCTAGATAATGATCCAGGAAAGGTACATGAGAGATAGGACCAGCATGGTCGATGCCTAGCATGCATACATGCATTCATAAAAAGGAGATAGATGGGAGAATGCCAACTCTTTTAGTAGTGGTGGACTGACCTAGGGGGAAAAAGCATCACGATTGATCACATGCTGAAAAAAACCCCAGGCAGTATCCATTGGAAGGGAGAAAGACCCTTCTTTATATTTATATATATCTCGAGAGGTGCTCCAGAGAGCTTGCATTAATACAAACTAAGTCCTGGTAGGTCACAGTTAGAGGGGTACCATTTGGTACCGGTACATTCATGGCGAAAACTGACATACATTGCAGTCAATACAATGGTGGTGTAGAGGGAATTCGGGCAGGGTCCCTTTTACACTCCAGGCGATGGCGAACTCATATTCCTAGTGGAGAAGTAGGCGAAGTATGGGATCGGAGACATGGAGATGTTGGAGAGCTGTTGGAGATATGGAGATACTGGAGGGCTGTTGGACTGTGTCTATTGTTCGAACCCCCGTTGGAGAAATGTCCGACTGGAGAAATATTGGGGAATTCACCTTTTTCTTGGAGAGTGACTTGTTATATTTATATCTGTTCATCCTTGTTGCCCACTCCATTGGTTTATCGACATTAATGAGTTGAATATCTTCTCATTAATGGAGTTGAGTGTCTTCTCATTGATGGAGTTGAATATCTTCTCATTAATGGAGTTGAATATCTTCTCATTGATGGAGTTGAATATCTTCTCATTAATGGAGTCTGATTATCTTCATTAATGAAGTTGACTCCCTCATTAATGGCGTTGTGAATGGCCATTAATGGAGTTGACTGATTCCCTCATTAATGGAGTTATGAATGGCCATTCACGGAGTTGACTGATTCCCTCATTAATGGTGTTGATTATCTCCAATAATTTACCAGAGAGGTCAATTTTCCCTTTTACAGTTGCTTGAAGGAGAATTCTGACTCTGTATCCCGGTGGTATGGTACACTAGTGTACTGGAGTGCTCACTGGCGTGGCGCTTGTTCTAGCATGCTGGTACCTCTTCCTGGTTCCATTCTTCTTACTTGGCGGGTAGGATACACATTTTGGTTAGATCATGGACTGATATCGCGGTACTTGGGTAGATATCGCGGTACCTAGGTACCAAGTAAGAGGTATCGTGGTACCTAGGAACCAGGTAGGAGGTATCATGGTATAGCCTTGCTTGGTACCTAGTAGACTGTGAGATGTGGTACTGACTTCTTTCCAGTTCATGGTGTACAGCATCCCCGGTATCTAGGTATCGGTTCCGATCTAGGTCCTACCAGGTACCTGCCAGATGGAAAATTCTTCTTTGGACCCCTGCCAAAAATGACTGTTAACAACTAGTTTTTAATGACTTGAACACCGCTATTAAGTTGGGGTTGGAGTCAGGATCTTATATTGCTTGAAGAATATTTCTCGTCGTTTCTTACTTGTAGCTATTACTTGAAAAGAGAAAACGCTCACAGCACTCTTGGCTTTGGCGAATCTGGGTACCCGGCATTCCTGTTCAGGGGATCCTGGTACTTTGTCTATAATAATGGCGAATCAAGGTACCTAGCCTTCCATTTTTCAGGAATCTGGGTACATAGGCAAAAACGATCCTAGTAGGCAAATATGCCATCCAGATCCTTCCAGGCGAGGGGTGATGCCCGGCCTGGGCAGCAAGAGGGACATTTGGTTGTCCTAGTCTTGAGGCGAAAACATGTAGGCGAACATATCGGTGAAAAATGGGTACCTTACATTCCTGTTCTAGGAATCCTGGTATTCTGGCGAGCACATGACGAACATATTGGAGAATCTGGGTACCTCGCATTCCTGCTATAGGAATCTTGGTACCTTGGTGAACATATGGTGAACATTCTGGAGAAACTGGGTACCTCGCATTTCTGTTCTAGGAATCTTGGTACCTTGGCGAACACATTGCGAACATATTGGAGAATCTGGGTACCTTGCATTCCTGTTCTAGGAATCTTGGTACTTGGAGAACACATGGCGAACATTCTGGTAACAAGATCCTGGTAGGCAACTAAGGCCACTTTAGCACCAGGTCTTTCTTAGCGGGGGGTGGTACCCAGCCAAGGCATTAGGAGGGCTGTCTAGCTATTTCCTGGTCTCGAGGTCTGGGTAGCAACTATGCTCTTACACTTAGACCCTTCTTGGGGGTGGTAGCCCGACCAAGGCATCAGGAGGGCTGTCTAGTTATTTCCTGGTCTCGAGGTCTGGATGGCAACTATGCTCTTACACTCAGACCCTTCTTGGGGGTGTTAGCCCGACCAAGGCATCAATGGTAACGAGGGGGCTTCCCCGGCTAGTCCCTGGTCTCGAGGTCTGGATGGCAACTATGCTCTTACACTCAAACCCTTCTCAACAGGGGGTGGTGCCCGGCCGAGGTTTGATCTGTCAGGCAACTATGCTCTTACGTACCGGATCCTTCCTAGCGAGGGGTGATGCCCGGCCAGGGCAGCAGGAATTCCATGTGGCTTTTCCTGGTCTTAAGGAGATCCTCCTGGATGGATTAATCTGGTCCAGGGCATCAGGAGAGCTATCTAGCTATCCTGGTCTTTAAGGCGATCCTCTTACAAGGATTAATCTGGTCCAGGGCATCGAGCATTTCTATGCAAGGATTCCCGGTCTTCAAGCGATGGTCATGATACTGGTCTAGAGGCATCCGTGGGATCCTAGAAGTCCCTAACAACTGAAATGTGGCTCTGGACCATCCTGGAATGAATCGGGACACAGTGGCTCACTTGGGTGATCACTAGCCCGGTACCAAGAGTGAGGAGCCATTGGGCTATACAGCTAGGCTGTTGCTCCAGAGGCTTGCTTAGGCATGTAGGCGGCCTCAGCAATGTGGGAAGCCTCTGAGCTCTACCCGAACGGATCAGAACATAAGTGGCTTACTAGGGCGTTATCCAGCCCAATAGAAGAAGTGAGGAGCCACTGGGCTATGCAGCTGGGCTGCTGCTCCAGAGGCTTGCTTAGGCATGTAGGAGGTCTCAACAATGTGGGAAGCCTCTGAGATCTATCCGAACGGATCAGAACATAGGTGGCTCACTATGGCGTTGAAGGGCCCAGTACAAGAGGTAGGGAGCCACCTGCATGATACTGGTTTAGAGGCATGTGTGGGATCCTAGAAGTCCCAAGCAACTGAAATGTGGCTCTGGACCATCCTGGAATGAATCGGGACACAGTGTCTCACTTGGGCGATCACTAGCCCGGTACCAAGAGTGAGGAGCCACTGGGCCATGCAGCTGGGCTGCTGCTCTAAAGGCTTGCCAAGGTATATAGATGGCCTCAGCAAAGTGGGAAGCCTCTGAGATCTATCCGAATGGATCAGGACATAGGTGGCTCACTAGGGCGTTGAAGGGCCCGGTACAAGAAGTAGGGAGCCACCTGCATGATACTGGTCCAGAAACATGCGTTGGATCCTAGAAGTCCCCTGGACCTGAAATGTGGCTCTGGACCATCCTGGAATGAATCGGGACACATTGGCTCACTTGGGCGATGACTAACCCAGTACTAGGAGTGAAAAGCCACCGGGCCATGCATCGAGGCTGCTGCTCTAGTGGCTTGCCAAGGTATATAGATGGCCTCAGCAAAGTGGGAAGCCTATGTGCTTTACATAAACGGATCTGGACATAGGTGGCTTACTAGAGCGTTGAAGGGCCCGGTACAAGAAGTAGGGAGCCACCTGCATAATACTGGTCCAGAAACATGCGTGGGATCCTAGAAGTCCCCAGCAACTGAAATGTGGCTCTGGACCATCCTGGAATAAATCGGGACATAGTGTCTCACTTGGGCGATGACTAGCCCGGTAGAAGAAGTGAGGAGTCAGTGGGCCATGTAGCGAGGCTGCTGCTCCAGAGGCTTGCCAAGGTATATATAAGGTCTCAGTAAAGCGGGAATCCTCTAAGCTCTACCCGAATGGATCGGGACATAGGTGGCTCACTAGGGCGTTGAAGGGCCCGGTACAAATGAAGTGAAGCCACCGGCCTGGTACTGGTCCAAAGGAATGCTTGGGATCCAAGAAGTCCCCAGCAACTGAAATGAAGCTTTGGACCATGCTCGAATGGATTGGGGCACAGTGGTTCACCTGGGCGTTGTCCGACCCGGTACAATAAGTGAGGAGCCACTGGGCTATGCAGCTGGGCTGCTACTCTAGAGGCTTGCTTTGGCATGTAGGAGTCCTCAGCAAAGTGGGAAGCCTCTGAGCTCTACCCGAACGAATCGGAACATAGGTGGCTCACTAGGGCGTTGAAGGGCCCCGATAAAAGAAGTAGGGAGCTACCTGCATGATACTGGTCCAGATGCATGCCTGGGATGCTAGAAGTCCCCAGCAACTAAAATGTGGCTCTCGACCATCCTGGAATGAATCGGGACACATTGGCTCACTTGGGCGATCACTAGCCCGGTACCAAGAGTGAGGAGCCACTGGGCCATGCAGCGGGGCTACTGCTCCATAGGCTTGCCAAGGTATATAGATTGCCTCATCAAAGTGGGACGTCTCTGAGCTCTATCCGAACTGATCGGGACATAGATGGCTCACTAGGGCGTTGAAGGGCCCGGTATAAGAAGTAGGAAGCCACCTGCATGATACTGGTATAGAAGTATGTGTTGGATCCTAGAAGTCCCTAGCAAGTAAAATGTGGCTCTGGACCATCCTGGAATGAATCGGGACACAGTGGCTCACTTGGGCGATGACTAGCCCAGTAGAAGAGGTGAGGAGCCACTAGGCCATGCAGCGAGGCTGCTGCTCCAAAGGCTAGCAGGTATATAGAAGGTCTCAATAAAGTGGGAAGCCTCTGAGCTCTACCCGAATGGATCGGGACATAGGTGGCTCACTAGGACGTTGAAGGGCTCGGTATAAGAAGTAGGGAGCCATCTGCATGATACTGGTCCAGAGGCATGCGTGGGATCCTAGAAGTCCCCAGCAACTGAAATGTGGCTTTGGACCATCCTGGAATGAATCGGGACACAGTGGCTCACTTGGACGATGACTAGCCTGGTATAAGGAGTGAGGAACAACTGGGTTATGCAGCTGGGCTGCTACTCCAGAGGCTTGCTTTGGCATGTGGGAGGCCTCGGCAATCTGGGAGGCCTCTAGGATCTCCCCGAACAGATTGGGACATCGGTGGCTCTCTAGGGCGTTGAATGGCCAGGTATAAATGAAGTGAATCCATCGGCCTGGTACTTGTCCAGAGGAATGCTTGGGATCCTAGAAGTCCCCAGCAACTGAAATGGAGCTCTGGACCATGCTCGAATGGATCGGAGCGTAGTGACTCACTTGGGCGTTGTCCGACCCAGTATAATAAGTGAGGAGCCACTGGGCCATACAGTTGGGCTGCTACTCTAGAGGCTTGCTTTGGCATGTAGGAGGCCTCATCAATCTAGTAAGCCTTTGGGATCTTCCCGAACAGATCGGGACATCGGTGGCTCTCTAGGGAGTTGAATGGCCTGGTACAAATGAAGTGAAGCCGCCGGCATGGTACTGGTCCAAAGGCATGCTTAGGATCCTAAAAGTCCCTTGCAACTGAAATATGGCTCTGGACCGTCCTAGAATCAATCGGGACACATTGGCTCACTCGGGCGTTGACCGACCCGATGCAAGAAGTGAGGAGCCACTGGGCCTCTACCGGTCGCGCTGCTCCTATGATCATACAGTTGAGTTGGCTTTTTTGGGTACATGCGTGGACCTGCTACCTTGAAGCTTATAAAGAGTCGATCCGGTGACATAAGGGGATTTGCATGAACAGGTGCAAATCCGATGGATCGTAATGGATCTACTACATAGGAGATCTGCTGATAGCTGAGCCAATCCTCCGTAAGGTAGCAGGAGAGGTGTAGCTCTACTGCATAGCAGTTCTAGATGTACCGGAGCAGATCTACTGTAGAGGAGATCGAGGCGGAGATCGTAGTGGATCTACTGCATAGGAGATCTGCTGATAATGTAACAAACCCTCTGTATTGTAGTAGGAGAGGTGCAACTCTGCTGTATAAAAGATTTAGATGTACCGGAGCAGATCTACTGTAGAGGAGATCGAGGCGGATCTGCTGCATAGAAGATCATAGCGGATCTACTGCATTGGAGATCTACTGGTAATGGAACAAACCCTTTGTATTGTAGCGGGAGAGGTGCAACTCTGCTATGTAGGAGCTCTAGAAGTATCGGAGTGGATCTGCTGTAGAGGAGCTCCGCAGTTATATGAGAAGGATTGTTGCGTAGGAGCAGCATGGTAGACCGGTTCTGCCAGGAATCCCACGTACCATATTTGTCAATAGTAGGAAGTCGATCATGCATGTAGAGATAAGGATGCTCATGTAGAGACATGGAAGCCACGTTGGTGAGCTTCCCATAGACGGTGCCAAAAAGTGTTAACAGAAAAATCCACTTAAGGAGTAAAATTTCAATTAACACCCTCGACCCACTACCCCAGATGTCACAACGGGTGGGTAGGTACTTTGTACCGTGGTTCTGGTAAGGTGAAAACGAGATAGATGCCATGGTAGGAGAACAGTCATCCCTCTCATCTGGTGCAGTAGGCTGGTACCTGGTCTTGGTATCTGATCCTGGTACCTAGTCACCTCTCTAGGTGTCTTCAATATTCCCCCGACCTAGATAATGAGCCAGGAGAGGTACATGAGAGCTAGGACCAGCATGGTCGATGCCTAGCACGCATACATGCATTCACAAAAAGGAGATAGATGGGAGAATGACAACTCTTTTAGTAGTGGTGGACTGACCTAGGGGGAAAAAGCATCACGATTGATCACATGCTGAAAAAAACCAAAGGCAGTATCCATTGGAAGGGAGAAAGACCCTTCTTTATATTTATATATATCTCGAGAGGTGCTCCGGAGAGCTTACATTAATACAAGCTGAGTCCTGGTAGGTCACAGTTAGAGGGGTACCATTTGGTACCGGTACATTCATGGCGAAAACTGACATACATTGCAGTTGATACAATGGTGGTGTAGAGGGAATTCGGGCAGGGTCTCTTTTACACTCCAGGCGATGGCGAACTCATATTCCTAATGGAGAAGTAGGCGAAGTCTGGGATCGGAGACATGGAGATGCTGGAGAGCTGTTGGAGATATGGAGATACTAGAGGGCTGTTGGACTGTGTCTATTGTTCGAACCCCCATTGGAGAAATGTTCGACAGGAGAAATATTGGGGAATCCACCTTTTTCTTGGAGAGTGACTTGTTATATTTATATATGTTCATCCTTGTTGCCCACTCCATTGGTTTATCGACATTAATGAGTTGAATATCTTCTCATTAATGGAGTTGAGTATCTTCTCATTGATTGAGTTGAATATCTTCTCATTGATAGAGTTGAATATCTTCTCATTAATGGAGTCTGATTACCATCATTAATGAAGTTGACTCCCTCATTAATGGCGATGTGACTGGCCATTAATGGAGTTGACTGATTCCCTCATTAATGGAGTTGTGAATGGCCGTTAATGGAGTTGATTGATTCCCTCATTAATGGTGTTGATTATCTCCATTAATTTACCAGAGAGGTCAACTTTCCCTTTTACGTTGCTTGAAGGAGAATTCTGACTCTGTATCTTGGTGGTATGGTACACTGGTGTACCGGAGTGCTCGCTAGCGTGGCGCTTGTTCTAGCATGCTGGTACCTCTTCCTAGTTCCATTCTTCTTACTTGGCGGGTAGGATACACATTCTGGTTAGATCCTGGACTGATATCGCGGTACTTGGGTACCGGGTAGATGTCGCTGTACCTAGGTACCAGGTAGGAGGTATTGTGGTACCTAGGAACCAGGTAGGAGGTATTATGGTATAGCCTTGCTCGGTACCTAGTAGACTATGAGACGTGGTACTGACTTCTCTCCAGTTCATGGTGTACAGCATCCCCGGTATCTAGGTATCGGTCCCGATCTAGGTCCTACCAGGTACCTGCCGGATGGAAAAATTCTTCTTTGGACCCCTGCCAAAAATGACTGTTAACAACCGGCCACTGGTGTGGTACTGGTCCAGAGGCATGCTTGGGATCCAAGAAGTCCCCAGCAATTGAAATAAAGCTCTGGACCGTCCTGGAAAGATCTAAACCAGAGTGGCTCACTTGGGCATTGACCATTTCGGTACAACAAGTGAGGAGCCACTGGGTCTTCCAACGGAACTGCTGCTCCAGAGGCTTGCATAGGTGTGTAGGAGGCCTCAGCAATGTGGGAAGCCTCTGGGCTCTTTCTAAATGGATCGGAACTTCGGTGGCTCGCTAGGGCGTTGAGTGGCCCGATATATGTGGTAGGCAGCCACTGGTGCGATACTGGTTTAGAGGCATACTTGGGATCCTAGAAATCCTCAACAATTGAAATGTTTCTCTTGACCCTTCTGGAAAGAACCAGAACCGTAGTAGCTCACTTTGGCGTTGACCGGCCTGGTACAACAAGTGAGGAGCCACTAGGTTTTTCAGCATTGCTGCTGCTCCAGAGGCTTGCTTCGGCGTGTAGGAGCCCTTAGCAATGTGGGAAGCCTCTAGGCTCTCCTTGAACGGATCGGGACTTCGGTGTCTCACTCGGGCATTGAGTGGCCCGGTATTGGAGGTGGAGATCCTCCAGAGTGATACTGGTCCAGAGGCATGCTTGGGATCCTATTAGTCTCTAGCAAATGAAACAAGGCTATGGACCCTCCTAGAAAGAACCTGAATCTTAGTGGCTCACTTGGGCCTTGACTAGCCCGGTACATGAAGTGAGGAGCCACTAGGACTCTACCGGTCATGCTGCTAATACGATCATATAGTTGAGTTGGATTCTCTGGTATTTGGGTTGACCTGCTACCTAGGAGCTTTTGAACAGTGGATCCGGTGGTATGAGGGGATCTGTATGGACTGGTGCAAATCGAATGGATCTGTTGGATAGGAGATCTATTGGTAGCGAAGCAAATTTATGTAAGGAAGTAGGATAGGTGCAGCTCTGCTGCATAGGAGCTCTAGATGTACCGGAGCAGATCTGCTATAAAAGAGATCATAGTAGATCAGTTGTAAAGAAGATCATAGTGGATCTGCTGCATAAAAGATTTTCTAATAGCAGAGCAAATCTTCTGTAAGGATTCAAGATATGTACAGCTCTACTGTATAGGAGCTCTATATGTACCGGAGCTGGTCTGCTGTAGAGAAGCTCCGCAAGTATATGAGCAGGTTTGTTGCACAGGGGAAGAATAGTAGACCGGTTCTAGCAGGATTCCCACGTACCATATTTGTCAATAGTCCATGTAAAGATAAGGAAGCCACGTTGGCCAAGTGAACTTCCCACAGATGGCGCCAAAAAGTATTAACGGGAAAATTCACTCAGGAAGTAAATTTCTAGTTATCACCCTCAACCCGCTACCCGGGAGGTCGCAGCGGGGGTAGGTACTTCGTACAGTGGTTCTAGTAAGGTGAACCAGCATGTGCCGAAAGGTAGGAGAACAATCATCCTGCCCGACTAGGCTTCGGGTGTTAGGATTATGCTCAATGGCAAGAGTGTAATATTGTAATTGACAATCTTCTCATATTAATAAAGTGAATTCTGATTCTTACAATTACTTATAGAATTTATTATTATAATTGTCAAGGTAAATAATCATAAGGTCAAAAGACTATGAGACATGAAGAATTGTTCATACATCCGGATATGTATGAGGTAGACACAATTCTTTAGTTAGTCTTGAATAACGTTCACAACTTAAGTTAAAGGTTGGGCACCTCTATCTTGTTAAAGTTGTAGAATTCTTTTACTAGCATTTGAGTGGGATCAAATGAATATGATGAGTCTAAAATCATCGAAAGGTTTTCGAGTAATAGAATCTAGTGCACTAGGTGCATTGAACTGGATCACAATGAAATACTTTATCTAGAACCGTCACTAGATATAAGTCTTTTCATTAAAGAGGACAATCAGAGAGTCTATATTAATCCTGAGATAAATGATGGACTTATGGTTGCAAGTGTTATCGTTAGAGCTATCAATGAGTACGATTATATAGCATAGTCTATCCTCGATAGTTTGGTGGTATACATTTGTTAATCGATAGAGGAATTCATTTATAGATATGGACACCGTGGCTCCATTTATTAAATGAGAGTATAATATCATCATATGGATGTTTTGAGGTATTGGATATTAAATCTCAACGTTGAGTTTTCAATAATGATTATTGAAAACATGGCTTCTGGACAAGTCAAAGTATCCAAGTTCTAAATGTGGTCATATGAGGAAATATGGTAACTTGTAGAGCTATAGGCGGTCTATGAGCTCTTGGCAATTACTGATATTATTCACGAGGATACACCATCTCCTATAAGATTGTCTAGGGTATGAATGAGAAACATCTCCTTATTCTATCTTTATTAAAGAGTTCAATTTTAGCTCTTTAGTGGAATGAGTTAAAATTAATAGATTGGACCTAAGTGAATAATTTGTTGATTGTGATTAGGTTGTGTCTATTGAGACTTAAATTTAGATAGCCCGCCAAGATCCCCAATCCACACGTATTTGCATGGATCACTTGATATATTCTACCGGGCCGATTTAAGGGTCCATCTAGAATTGTTTTTAATATATCAAGAATATAATATGTCTATTATTTAATTAATGGGCTGCACTATTATATTAATATATTAAAAGGAGACATGTGGGCTTGTTTCTTTTAGTAAGAATGGGTCTGGTTCACATGTGGGCTTTTATTTAAAGTCCAATGGATTAAATGAAATAAGAAAATAATATATGGCCCATTTATATAAGTGGGGCGGCAAGGTGTATATATTAACCTAATATATTATTTGTTTCATTGTTTTAATTAAATAAGAATTAGTTAATTTATTAATTAATTGTTTAATAAAGAAACAAAACTTTTTCTGATCAGGAAATATATTTCCTAAAGTTATACTATTGGTAGTAGTATATTAAAAGTAAAAGACTTGTTTGATAAGAAAATAAATAAATAATTTTATTTATTTAATCAAATAAGAAGTCTTTTTATTTAATCAATAAAAGAATAAAAATATCTATGAGTTGGATTAGGTTTTGAAGTCTAAAGGTTGATGGAAATTAGAGTGCAACACAAACTCTTTTTGGTATGTGATTTGCGGCAACCCTAGTCCTTTTAGAGGAAGATTTCGGCAATCCTAAATAGAAGAGGAAGCAAAATTTCGGCCACCTATATAATACCACATATAGAATTCGGCCACCATAGTTGATTGAATGATTCAATTTTTCTTCTTCTTCTCAATTCATAGAAAAGGATAATTTTTATTCTACTAAACATAAATGAGAGAAGAGATTATTCTTTGATAGTATACTGATTGCTTGTTCATCAATAAGCTTGTGTGTACAATATCGAATTAGGTTCACGCGAGTTTCGATCATTAGATTGAGAACTCAAAAGTGACCGGAATAATTTTTGTCTTCTTTTGATTGTTTTGTGACTAACAAAAGAAAAAGAAAAAGAAAACTTTGTTCATCCATTCTCAGGTTTCCAATTCAAAGAAAAAGGGAGACCACGCTCCTAGGTGATTCACGTACGTGTTCGGATTGGAAGATCTCGCGGTACTGTTCACGATCACTGTTCACGCGGGTACTGTTCACGCGCATCGGAAAAGATTTTGCGGATTACCAATCGATGTAAGTCAATCGGATCACGCGTCAAGAGGTATTTAACTCTAAACGTATATATTTGAGTTTAATTAATTAAAAGGTTAAGGTTCAACTTTGAGAAAAATTTTAAAACCATACGAAATCTGTTTTTCGTTTCTTCCGCTGCGTTTTATATCGATTTTTCCCTAGAATTGGTATCAAAGCCTTGGTTGTACCTTTTAATTAATTAACGTATATATACGTGAATCTATTTCTTTTTTATTGTGATTATACATGTTTTAGAAAGAGATGGCACTCTAGGTATTCGCATATATAATTACATGTTGAATGTATGGATTTATATATGTTTTATAAAGTGAATTGTTATTGCTCGATTTTGGTCCTAGAATTTCAATGTAATTTTTGTTTCGGATTTGTAACAAGAAGGGTGGTCTATTATCGCCATAATTCCTTCTTGGTAGTTGCTAGGGTTTTATTTTTTTTGTTTTGTATGTAAAATAAGTGCAGTATTTTTTTTGTAATCAGGTGCAGTAATTTTTTGTAAATCTTACTGCAGTAAAAAAAAAAATAAAAATTTGCTGCAGTAATTTATTCGTAATATGATGTAATGTATTCGGATATTGAAAATTCGAAGACACGAAGAAAAACGAAGCAACCGGAACCGAGAACGAGCACCGTGCGCACCCTAGGACTGGATTGGGCTGCGCATGGCAAGCCCAATCCTTGGTGGGCTGCGCACGGCAGCCTTGTGTGGCCTTATGGGCTGCGCAAGACAGCCCCTTTGTGGGGTTGTGGGCTGTGCACGTCCATGGGAGGAGGCCGAGGGATGAGCATATGGTTGATGGCCACTTGAAGATCTTGTATTCCTAACAATTGTAATTTACTTGCTTTTCTAGGACGGGCCAAAATTGTTGCTATTTAATTTTTGCTTAAATATTACAATATTTGTTGTTGTATGATAACATGACATTTTAGAATAGGAGTGCCACTCATATATCTCTTTTGGTATGAACATGCATTGAATGATTTAGGTATCTAATTGGCATCTAGATAACTTGGTAAAAATCATTCTTTGGGATTTAATCACACGCCTTAAATAATTGAGTGGGAGAAGGTGTGCAAGAACGCCTATGGCCTCCAAGATTAGTTGAGTTTTACTATTTTTGGTAATCCCCCCAAGGGGCGTCCATAAATGGAATTTAACAATATACTTCCTTACAAGGATAGACTAGACAATTGACTTAAACGAAATCTACTCCCCAATGAGGGATTTTCGTGAGAGAAAATTGAGGGTCGATATCTTGGTAACACACTCAATGTAATTTTATTAATATCCTCCCAAGAGTTCTTGTTAATAAAATTACAAGGGTAAAATTAAAAACGTTGGTTGTTATGTTAACAATTAGGTGGGACATAGTCTAACTAGTAAATAGTGCGAACTCCCAAAGGAGGCGTAATATGTATGGGTGTTGGATCACCGTTGAATTTTTATGATTGAATTATTTATTTTAATTCAAGATAAATTTTTAAAAGTGCTATTATTTACTTATATATGTTTTTGTTTTAATCAGAAATCATGACCCCATCACTTATGAACATCCTAAAAGATAACACCTTAACTGGAGATAACTACGTAACATGAAAAAGGAAAATTGGGTTGTTGCTGCAAAGTGAAAAACATAAGTTTGTTCTGACCACTCCTAAACCACCCCTTCCTAATAATGAATCTAATGTGATGCAAAGAGATGAGTATGAGCAGTGGAATACTTCTGATGATATGACAAAATGTTACATTTTGGCCACTATCTCCGACGTGTTGCAACAGCAACATGAAGGAATGGAGTCCGCTGCTGATATAATGATGTCTCTAGAGGAAATGTTTGCTATGAGGTCTATGACAACTAAGAGAGAGGCAGTGACTGCTTTTATGAATCTTAGAATGAAACCTGGACAATCTGTGAAAGATCACATGATGAAAGTCATAGCACATCTCAATAGTGCTGAACTAAATGGTGCTGAGATTGATGGTGAGACCAAAATTGATATGGTAGTTAACTCACTGTCAGATTCCTTTGATCAGTTCAAGTTGGACTACACCTTGAACAAAAAGGAATACACCTTGCAGGGCCTGATGCAAGATGTTCAAAGCGCTGAAAAGATCCTTGTGAAAAACAAAGGTCAAGAGATTCATTTGGTTGGTAAAGTTGCAACTGTTAAGACCCGTAAGAAGGTAAAGAAACAACAGAAGAAAAAGCAACTTGGGCCTACCAAGAAGGAAACCAAGAAAGTAACCAAGATCAAAGGGAAATGCTTCCTTTGTGGTGAAAAGGGACATTGGAAAAGAGAATGCCCAAAGTTCCAGAAAAAGAAGGAAGAAGGTAATGTTAATTATCTAGAAACATGTTTTCTGGCAGATTCTACTGATTCTTGGATCATAGACTCTGGAGCCACTAATCATGTTTGTTATTCCTTGTAGGGGTTTCAGGAAAAGAGAAGGTTGAATGAAGATGAAGTCAATTTGCGCTTGGGCAACGGAACGTTAGTGTCTGCAAGTGCAGTGGGAGATATTACAGTTATTTTAGATTCTAGTAGGCATTTAGATTTAATAGACGTTTATTATGTACCTCAATTCAAGAGGAATTTAATTTCAGTTTCTTGTTTAAATAAGTTTGGATATTCGGTTACTTTTAATAAAACTTTTATTATTAGTAAGAATGACAAAGTTGTTTGCAAAGGTACATTGGAAAACGGATTATTCTTTTTGCATAAAAATATCTCTCACTCGTTAGACACAGAAATAACGAACCTAATCATAAAAGAGTAAAATTATCAAAAGATAAAACCTATCTTTGGCATTTACGCCTAGGTCACATTAACCTTAATAGGATTAAAAGATTGGTATGTGACGGACCTTTAAGTGACTTAAAGGTTGATGATCTACCAACTTGTGAATCTTGTTTGGAAGGTAAAATGACCAAAAGGCCGTTCAATACCAAAGGTGCAAGAGCCACTGAATGTTTAGGACTAGTACACACTGATTTATGTGGTCCTATGAGCATTCAAGCTAGAGGTGGATATGAGTACTTCATCACCTTCACAGATGATTACTCAAGATTTGGTTATGTGTATCTCATGAGACATAAGTCGGATGCATTTGATATGTTCAAAGCATTCAAAGCTGAAGTAGAAAATCAGCTTGAGAAACATATAAAAATCTTGAGATCTGATCGTGGTAGAGAATATCTATCTGGAGAGTTTCAGCAATATCTTATTGATAGTGGGATAGTTTCTCAGCTTTCTGCATCAGGTACACCTCAACAAAATGGGGTAGCAGAAAGGAGAAATAGGACTCTTTTAGAGATGGTTAGATCAATGTTGAGTTATTCAACACTTCCTATTTCTTTTTGGGGATATGCTCTACAAACAACAATATATATTCTAAACGATGTACCATCTAAATCTGTCCCTAAAACCCCGCATGAATTGTGGACTGGGTGAAAGCCTAGTTTACAACACATGAGGATATTTGGTTGTCCTGCACATGTGTTAAAAGGAAAGACAGAAAAGATGGAGTCCCGTTCGGAAACATGTATATTTGTGGGGTATCCAAAAGGAACATGAGCATATTATTTCTATAGTCCTTCTGATCTAAAAGTATTTGTTTCAACAAATGCTTCATTTCTAGAAAAGGACTATATGAATAATTCTGTGCCCAAAAGTAGAATTGTCCTGAATGAGATGTCAAGAGATACAATTCCACAAGAGGTTTCACAACCCAGCCCAATTGTAAGTTCCACTCCAACACAAGATCAACAACCTACCATTCCTCGTCGTAGTGGGAGGGTTAGAACACAACCCGAAATATTATCGGTCTAGGAGAATCTATTGAGAATCTCCTGGACGACGATGATCCCTACACTGTACAAGGAAGCTATGGAGGATGTTGATTGTCGTCATTTGCAAAAGGCAATGCAATCCGAGATTGAATCGATGTTCAATAACAAAGTCTGGTCCCTTGTAGACTTGCCTAAAGGGATAAAACCTATTGGGTGCAAGTTGGTATACAAGAGGAAAAGAGGTATGGATGGTAAGGTGGAAACCTTTAAAGCTAGACTAGTAGCTAAAGGTTATACACATAAAGAATGTATCGATTACGAGGAAACCTTCTCACCTGTGGCCATGCTTAAATCCATTAGGATACTTTTATCCACTGCAGCATCTCTAGACCTAGAGATTTGGCAAATGGGCGTCAAGACAAGTTTTCTTAATGGAAGTCTTGACGAGAGCATCTACATGATGCAACCAGAGCGATTCATTGAAAAAGGCCAAGAAGAAAGAGTATACAAGTTGCAAAATTCCATATATGGACTAAAGCAAGCATCCAGATCCTGGAACATAAGGTTCGATCAAGCTGTAAAGGGTTTTGGATTTATTCAAAACCCTGACGAACCTTGTGAATACAAGAGGATCAAAGGCGACAAGTTGGTTTTCCTCATTCTTTATGTTTATGATATACTACTCATTGGAAACGATGTAGGTGTATTGACATCAGTGAAAGAATGGTTAGCAAAACAATTTGATATGAAGGACTTATGAGAAGCAAGATATATTCTTGGTATCCAAGTAATAAGGGATAGAAAGAATAGAACGATTGCATTATCCCAAGCTTCATACATTGATAAAATCTTGTCTAGATTCACCATGCAAGATTCCAAGAAAGGTATGTTACCTTTTAGATATGGAATCAAACTTTCTAAGGGTCAAGCACCTAAGAATGTGCATGAAGAGCAATTCATGAGTAGAGTTCCATATGCCTCGGCAGTTGGAAGTCTCATGTATACAATGCTCTGTACTAGACCAGATATTTGTCTTGCTGTTGGCATAGTTAGCAGGTTTCAATCGAAACCTGGTCCTGATCAATGGACGGCAGTCAAGCATATTTTCAAGTATCTCAAGAGAACTAGAGATTATATGCTTGTATACTCTGGAGGGGATTTAATTCCCGTTGGGTATATAGATTTTGATTTCTATTCGGATTCTGACTCCAGAAAATCCACATCTGGATCTGTGTTTACCATTGGAGGAGGAGCAGTCATATGGAGGAGTATCAAGCAATCTTGTATTGCTGATTCCACCATGGAAGCTGAGTATGTTGCTGCATGCGAAGCTGCCAAAGAGGCTATTTGGCTCCGCCAATTCTTGATTGACTTAGAAGTGGTTCCTAGTGCGAATAAGCAGATCACTATACACTGTGACAACAGTGGTGCAGTGGCTAATTCGAAAGAACCAAGAAGTCATAAGAGAGGTAAACACATTGAAAGGAAGTATCACCTTTTGAGGGAAATTGTTCATAGGGGAGACGTGGCGATCACCAAAATTGCGTCAGCAGAAAATCTAGCGGATCCTTCCACAAAGGCTTTACCTCGGAAGAGCTTTGATGGACATCTAGAGAACATGGGAATGAGAGATATGACACACTTGCTATAGAGCAAGTGGGAGATTGTTAGGATTATGCTCAATGGCAAGAGTGTAATATTGTAATTGACAATCTTCTCATATTAATAAAGTGAATTCTGATTCTTACAATTACTTATAGCATTTATTATTATAATTGTCAAGGTAAATAATCATAAGGTCAAAAGACTATGAGACATGAAGAATTGTTCATACATCCGGATATGTATGAGGTAGACACAATTCTTTAGTTAGTTTTGAATAACGTTCACAACTTAAGTTAAAGGTTGGGCACCTCTATCTTGTTAAAGTTGTAGAATTCTTTTAATAGCATTTGAGTGGGATCAAATGAATATGATGAGTCTAAAATCATCGAAAAGTTTCGAGTAAAAGAATCTAGTGCACTGGGTGCATTGAACTGGATCACAATGAAATACTTTATCTAGAACCGTCACTAGATATAAAGTCTTTTCATTAAAGAGGACAATCGGAATGTCTATCTTAATCCTGAGATAAATGATGGACTTATGGTTGCAAATGTTATCATTAGAGCTATCAATGAGTACGATTATATAGCAGAGTCTATCCTCGATAGTTTTGTGGTATACATTTGTTAATCGATAGAGGACTTCATTTATAGATATGGACATCGTGGCTCCATTTATTAAATGAGAGTATAATATCATCATATGGATGTTTTGAGGTATTGGATATTAACTCTCAACGTTGAGTTTTCAATAATGATTATTTAAAACATGGCTTCTGGACAAGTCAAATTATCCAAGTTCGAAATGAGGTCATATGAGGAAATATGGTAACTTGGAGAGCTATAGGCGGTCTATGAGCTCTTGGCGATTACTGATATTATTCACGAGGATACACCATCTCCTATAAGATTGTCTATGGTATGAATGAGAAACATCTCCTTATTCTATCTTTATTTAAGAGTTAAATTTTAGCTCTTTAGTGGAATGAGTTAAAATTAATAGATTAGGACCTAAGTGAATCATTTGTTGATTGTGATTAGGTTGTGTCTATTGATGCTTAAATTTAGATAGCCCGCCAAGATCCCCAATCCACACGTATTTGCATGGATCACTTGATATATTCTACTGGGCCGATTTAAGGGTCCATCTAGAATTGTTTTTAATATATCACGAATATAATATGTCTATTATTTAATTAATGGGCTGCACTATTATATTAATATATTAAAAGGAGACATGTGGGCTTGTTTCTTTTAGTAAGAATGGGTCTGGTTCACATGTGGGCTTTTATTTAAAGTCCAATGGATTAATTGAAATAAGAAAATAATATATGGCCCATTTATATAAGTGGGGCGGCAAGGTGTATATATTAACCTAATATATTATTTTGTTTCATTGTTTTCATTAAATAAGAATTAGTTAATTTATTAATTAATTGTTTAATTAAGAAACAAATCTTTTTCTGATCAGGAAATATATTTACTAAAGTTATACTATTGGTAGTAGTATATTAAAATTAAAAGACTTGTTTGATAAGAAAATAAATAATTAATTTTATTTATTTAATCAAATAAGAAG
The DNA here is from genome assembly GCA_033220585.1 of Dipteronia sinensis. NCBI lineage: Eukaryota > Viridiplantae > Streptophyta > Magnoliopsida > Sapindales > Sapindaceae > Dipteronia > Dipteronia sinensis. Next base: position 5,249,110 of record CM065645.1, read on the forward strand.
TCTTTTTATTTAGTCAATAAAAGAATAAAAATATCTATGAGTTGGATTAGGTTTTGAAGTCTAAAGGTTGATGGAAATTAGGGTGCAACACAAACTCTTTTTGGTATGTGATTTGCTGCAACCCTAGTCCATTTAGAGGAAGATTTCGGCAATCCTAAATAGAAGAGGAAGCAAAATTTCGGCCACCTATATAATACCACATATAGAATTCGGCCACCATAGTTGATTGAATGAATCAATTTTTCTTCTTCTTCTCAATTCATAGAAAAGGATAATTTCTATTCTACTAAACATAAAAGAGAGAAGAGATTATTCTTTGATAGTATACTGATTGCTTGTTCATCAATAAGCTTGTGCGTACAACATCGAAGTAGGTTCACGCGTGTTTCGATCATTAGATTGAGAACTCAAAAGTGACCGGAATAATTTTTGTCTTCTTTTGATTGTTTTGTGACTAACAAAAGAAAAAGAAAACTTTGTTCATCCAGTTCTCAGGTTTGCAATTCAAAGAAAAAGGGAGACCACGCTCCTAGGTGATTCACGTACGTGTTCGGATTGGAAGATCTGGCGGTACTGTTTACGATCACTGTTCACTGCGGGTACTGTTCACGCGGGTACTGTTCACGCGCATCGGAAAAGATTTTGCGGATTACCAATCGACGTAAGTCAATCGGATCACAAGTCAAGAGGTATTTAACTCTAACTGTATATATTTGAGTTTAATTAATTAAAAGGTTAAGGTTCAACTTTGAGAAAAATTTTAAAACCATACGAAATCTATTTTTCGTTTCTTCCGCTGCGTTTTATATCGATTTTTCCCTACATCGGGGATAGGTAGAAGAGATGGTGCTTGATATCCCCTTACTGGTGTAAGAGGCTGGTCCTGGTCTGTAATACTTGGTCCTATGATGCCTAGTCCTGGTACCCGGATGTGGTACCTGGGCCTTGTTAGGATTATGCTCAATAGCAAGAGTGTAATATTGTAATTGACAATCTTTTCATATAAATAAAGTGATTTCTGATTCTGCAAAATCTTATAGCATTTATAATTATAATTGTCAAGGTAAATAATCATAAGGTCAAAAGACTATGAGATATGAAGAATTGTTTGTACATCCGGATATGTATGAGGTAGACACAATTCTTTAGTTAGTGTTGAATAACGTTCATAACTTAAGTTAAAGGTTGGGCACCTCTATCTTGATAAAGTTGTAGAATTCTTTTACTAGCATTTGAGTGGGATCAAATGAGTTATGATGAGTCTAAAATCATCGAAAGGTTTTCGAGTAAAAGAATCTAGTGCACTGGGTGCATTGAACTAGATCACAATGAAATACTTTATCTAGAACCGTCACTAGATATAAGTCTTTTCATTATCAGGACAATCGGAGAGTCTATCTAAATCCTGAGATAAATGATGGACTTATGGTTGCAAGTGTTATCTTTTGAGCTATCAATAAGTACGATTATATAGCATAGTCTATCCTCGATAGTTTTGTGGTATTCATTTGTTAATCGATAGAGGACTTCATTTATAGATATGGACATCGTGGCTCCATTTATTAAATGAGAGTATAATATCATCATATGTATGTTTTGAGGTATTGGATACTAAATCTCAACGTTGAGTTTTCAATAATGATTATTGAAGACATGGCTTCTGGACAAGTCAAAATATCCAAGTTCAAAATGTGGTCATATGAGGAAATATGGTAACTTAGAGAGCTATAGGCGGTCTATGAGCTCTTGGCGATTACTGATATTATTCACGAGGATACACCATCTCCTATAAGATTGTCTAGGGTATGAATGAGAAACATCTCCTTATTCTATCTTTATTTAAGAGTTAAATTTTAGCTCTTTAGTGGAATGAGTTAAAATTAATAGATCGGACCTAAGTGAATCCTTTGTTGATTGTGATTAGGTTATGTCTATTGAAGCTTAAATTTATATAGTCCGCCAAGATCCACAACCCACACCTACTTGCATTGATCACTTGATATATTCTACCGGACCAATTTATAGGTCCATCTAGAATTGCATTTAATATATTAAGAATATAATATGTCTATTATTTATTTAATGGGCTGCACTATTATATTAATATATTAAAAGGAGACATGTAGGCTTGTTTCTTTTAGTAAGAATAAGTCTGGTTCACATGTGGGCTTTTATTTAAAGTCTAATGGATTAAATAAAATAAGAAAAATAATATTGGGCCCATATATACATGGTGTGGGCGGCAAGGCTAAATAAAATAGCCCAAGATATTATTTTATTTTATTGTTTTGATTAAATGGGAATTAATTAATTATTTAATTAATTAATAGTTTAAATCAAAATCTTTTCCTGATCAGTAAATTAGATACTATGTGTTGGATTAGGGTTGGAATTCTTTTAAGTGATAGGAGTCCTAATGTGGTAAGGATTAAGTCCACATACACTCCTTATTATACAAAGAATTCGGCCACCACTAGTCCTACAAGGGTTAGTATTCTTGAATTGATAGGAATTAGGGAAAAGGATAATTCCTTTTCAAGTAAGGAAATTAAACAACCCTAGATTTCCTATTCAATGAATTCGGCCAACCCTACTTGGTGAAGGAGAAAATTCGGCCAACCTATAAATATAAGGTTATGAATTTTTGGCCACCAAGAAGCAAAATAGAGAGAGATTTTTGTTTGTATTGAAAATAAAAAATCCTACTCTATACACATAGATTTTCGGCCAAGAGAGAAAAAGAAAATAAGTTCTCATTCGATAGTGCACTTACAAGCCTTTAACATCAAAAGGTTTTGTGCACACTTTCGATTTAGGGTTACGCGAGTTTCAATCATATTGATTGTGAATTCAAAAGTGACCGGAACTACTTTTTTAGGCTCTTGGTGTTTTACTATTGAAGATCAAGATCAGAAATTCCATACATCCATTCTAAGGTAAGCAATTCAAAGAAAAAGGGAGACCACGCTCCTAGGTGATTCACGTACGTGCTAGGATTGAAGATCTTACGGATTACCATCGACGTAAGTCAATCGGATCACGCTACAAGAGGTATTTAACTCTAACCATATATTTGAGTTTAATTAATTAAAGGGTTAAGGTTCAAATCTTTAGAAAAATTTTAAACTATACGAAAATTATTTTTTCGCCTTCCGCTGCGGTTTTAAGCAATTTTTCCCTACAATTGGTATCAGAGCCTTGGTTGTACCCTTAATTAATTAACGTATATATACGTGAATCGATTTCTTTTTATTGTGATTATGCATGTTTTAGAAAGAGATGGCACTCTAGGTATTCACATATATAATTACATGTGGAATGTATGGATTTATATATGTTGTTATAAAGTGAATTGTTATTGCTCGATTTTGGTCATAGAATTTCAATGTATTTTTTGTTTCGGAATTGTAACAAGAAGGGTGGTCTATTATCGCCATAATTCCTTCTTGGTAGTTGCTAAGTTCTTATTAATTTTATTGTAAAAATACTGCAGTTTTTTATTGTATGAAAATTTAGTGCAGTTTTTTATTGTATTAAAATAAGTGCAGTTTTTTATTTGTAAAAAAAAAAAATACTGCAGTAGTTTAAAAAAATAAAAAATAAAATAAAAAATATTTCTGCAGTATTTTATTGTATAAAATAAGTTGTAATATATTCAAGATTCGAAGATTCGAAGATTTAAAGAAATTGGAGCATCCGGAACCGAGCTTGGCACCCGCGCGCACCGAGACAACAAGCACGCACGTAACCAAGCGTGCAGCTGCGCTTGTTGCGGTGCAGCAGCGCGCGCAACCCATGCATGGGCTAGCCATGTGGCAGCTCATGCCCTTGCATGGGCTAGGCGTGCGCATGGGCTGCTTGGTGATCTTCAGGCCCGCGAGTTACGTGCGCGAGATGGTCGCTTGAAGTCTTGTTCTCCAAGAAAGGAGTTTTTTGTATTCCGTACAATTGTAATTTACATGCTTTTCTAGGATGGACCAAAATTGTGGCTATTTATTTTTATGTATAAATATTACAATATTTGTTATTGTATGATAACATGTCATATAGAATAGGAGTGCTACTCATATATCTCTTTTGGTATGAACATGCATTGAATGATTTAGGTATCTAATTGGCATCTAGATAACTTGGTAAAATCATTCTTTGGAATTTAATCACACGCCTTAAATAATTGAGTGGGAGAAGGTGTGTTAGAACACCTATGGCCTCCAAGGTTAGTTGAGCTTTATTATTTATTGGTAATCCCCCCAAGGGGCGTCCATAAATGGAATTTAGCAAAATACTTCCTTACAAGGATAGACTAGACAATTGACTCAAACGAGATCTACTCCCAGAGGAGGGATTTTCGTGAGCGAAAATTGAGGGTCGATATCTTGGTAACACACTCAATGTAATTTTATTAATATCCTCCCGAGAGTTCTTGTTAATAAAATTGCAAGGCTAAAATTGAAAATGCTGGTTGTTATGTTAACAATTAGGTGGGACCTAGTCCAACTAGTAAACGGTGCGAACTCTTGAAGGAGGCGTAACATTTCTGGGTGTTGGATCACCGTTGAATTTTTCACGATTAAGTTATTTAATTAATTCAAGATAAATATTCGAAAGTGCTTTATCATGATTATTTACTTATATATGCTTTTTGTTTTATTCAGAAATCATGACCCCAACACTTATAAAAATCCTGAAAGATAACACTTTAACTGGAGATAATTATGTCACATGGAAAAGGAAAATTGGGTTATTGCTGTAAAGTGAAAAACATAAGTTTGTTTTAACTACTCCTAAACCACCTGCTCCTGATAATGAATCAAGTATTTTGCAAAGAGATGAGTATGAGCAGTGGAAGACCTCAGATGATATGGCCAAATGTTACATTATGGCTACTATCTCTGATGTGTTGCAACAGCAGCATGAAGGAATGGGGTCTGCTGCTGATATTATATTTGGATATTCGGTTACTTTTAATAAAGCTTTTATTATTAGTAAGAATGACAAAATTGTTTGCAAAGGTACATTGGAAAACGGTCTATTCTTTTTGCATAGAAATATCTCTCACTCGTTAGACACAGAAATAACGGAACCTAATCATAAAAGAGTAAAATTATCAAAAGATGAAACCTACCTTTGACATTTACGCCTAGGTCACATTAACCTTAATAGGATTAAAAGATTGGTATGTGACGGACCTCTAAGTGACTTAAAGGTTGATGATCTACCAACTTGTGAATCTTGTTTGGAAGGTAAAATGACCAAAAGGCCATTCAATACCAAAGGTGCAAGAGCCACTGAATGTTTAGGACTAATACACGCTGACGTATGTGGTCCTATGATCATTCAAGCTAAAGGTGGATATGAGTACTTCATCACCTTCACAGATGATTACTCAAGATTTGGTTATGTGTATCTCATGAGACATAAGTCGGATGCTTTTGACATGTTCAAAGCATTCAAAGCTGAAGTATAAAATCAGCTTGAGAAACGCATAAAAATCTTGAGATCTAATCGTGGTGGAGAATATCTATCTGGTGAGTTTCAGCAATATCTTATTGATAATGGGATAGTTTCTCAGTTTTCTAAACCAGGTACACGTCAACAAAATGGGGTAGCAGAAAGGAGAAATAAAACTCTTTTGAACATGGTTAGGTCTATGTTGAGTTATTCAACACTTCCTATTTCTTTTTAGGGATACGCTCTACAAACTGCAATATATATTCTAAATGTGGTACCATCGAAGTCGGTTCCTGGAACACGTGGACTGGGCGAAAGCCTAGTTTACAACACATAAGGATATTTGGTTGTCATGCACATGTTTTAAAAGGAAAGACAGAAAATATAGAGTCCCGTTCGTAAACATGCATATTTGTGGGGTATCCAAAAGGATCTAAAGGATATTATTTCTATAGTCCTTCAGATCTAAAAGTGTTTGTTTCAACAAATGCTACATTTTTGGAAAAGGACTATATGAATGATTTTGTTCCCAAAAGTAGAATTGTCCTGAATGATATGTCAGGAGATACAATTCCACAAGAGGTTTCACAACCTAACCCAATTGTAATTTCCACTCCAACACAAAATCAACAACCTACCATTCCTCGTCGTAGTGGGAGGGTTAGAACCCAACCTGAAAGATACATCGGTCTAGGAGAATCTGTTGAGAATCTCCCTTATGACGATGATCCCTACACGTACAAGGAAGCAATGGAGGATGTTGATTATCACCATTGGCAAAAGGCAATGCAATCTGAGATTGAATCCATGTTCGATAACAAAGTCTGGTCCCTTGTAGACTTGCCTAAAGGGATAAAACCCATTGGGTGCAAGTGGGTATACAAGAGGAAAAGAGGTATGGATGGAAAGGTGGAAACTTTTAAAGCTAGATTGGTAGCTAAAGGTTACACACATAAAGAAGGTATCGATTACAAGGAAACCTTCTCTCTTGTGGCCATGCTTAAATCCATTAGGATACTCTTATCCATTGCAGCATCTTTAGATTTAGAGATTTGGCAAATGGACGTCAAGACAGCTTTCCTTAATGGAAGTCTCGACGAAAGCATCTATATGATGCAACCAGAAGGATTCATTGAAAAGGGCCAAATGGAAAAGGTATGCAAATTGCAGAAATCAATTTATGGATTAAAGCAAGCATCCAGATCCTAGAACATAAGGTTCGACCAAGCAGTAAAAGGTTTTGGATTTTTACAGAACCTTGTGTATATAAAAGGATCAAAGGTGACAAGTTGGTCTTCCTTATTCTTTACGTAGATGATATATTACTCATTGGAAACAATGTGGGAGTATTGACATCAGTAAAAGAATGGTTAGCAAAACAATTTGATATGAAGGACTTAGGAGAAGCAAGTTTTATTCTAGGTATCCAAGTAACAAGGGATAGAAAGAATAAAACGATTGCACTATCCCAAGCTTCATACATAGACAAAATCTTGTCTAGGTTTTCCATGCAAGATTCCAAGAAAGGTATGTTACCTTTTAAGCATGGAATCAAACTTTCTAAGGAACAAGTTCCTAAGAATGAGCATGAAGAGCAATTCATGAGTAGAATTCCATATGCCTCGGCAGTTGGAAGTCTCATGTATGCAATGCTCTGTACTAGACCAAATATTTGTTTTGCTGTTGGCATAGTTAGCAGGTTTCAATCGAAACCTGGTCCTGATCACTGGACGGCAGTCAAGCATATTTTCAAGTATCTTAGGAGAACGAAAGATAATATGCTTATATACTCTGGAGGGGATTTAATCCCGGTTGGGTATACAGATTCTGATTTCCAATCGAATTCTGACTCTAGAAAATCCACATCAGGATCTATGTTTACTCTTGGAGGAGGAGCATTCATTTGGAGGAGTATCAAGCAATCTTGTATTGCTGACTCCACCATGGAAGCAGAGTATGTAGCTACATGCGAAGCTGCCAAGGAGGCTGTTTGGCTTCGCCAATTCTTGATTGACTTAGAAGTAGTTCCTAGCGCGAATAAGCAGATCACTATCTATTGTGACAACAGTGGAGCAGTGGCTAATTCGAAAGAACCAAGAAGTCATAAGAGAGGAAAACACATTGAAAGAAAGTATCATCTTTTGAGTGAGATTGTTCATAGGGGAGACGCGACGATTACCAAAATCGCGTCGGCAGAAAATCTAGCAGATCCCTTCACAAAGGCTCTACCTCAGAAGAGTTTTGATGGGCACCTAGAGAACATGGGAATGAGAGATATGACACATTTGCTATAGCATAAGTGGAAGATTGTTAGGATTATGCTCAATAGCAATAGTGTAATATTGTAATTGACATTCTTTTCATATAAATAAAGTGATTTCTGATTCTGCAAAATCTTATAGCATTTATAATTATAATTGTCAAGGTAAATAATCATAAGGTCAAAAGACTATGAGATATGAAGAATTGTTTGTACATCCGGATATGTATGAGGTAGACACAATTCTTTAGTTAGTGTTGAATAACGTTCATAACTTAAGTTAAAGGTTGGGCACCTCTATCTTGATAAAGTTGTAGAATTCTTTTACTAGCATTTGAGTGGGATCAAATGAGTTATGATGAGTCTGAAAATCATCGAAAGGTTTTCGAGTAAAAGAATCTAGTGCACTGGGTGCATTGAACTAGATCACAATGAAATACTTTATCTAGAACCGTCACTAGATATAAGTCTTTTCATTATCAGGACAATCGGAGAGTCTATCTAAATCCTGAGATAAATGATGGACTTATGGTTGCAAGTGTTATCATTTGAGCTATCAATAAGTACGATTATATAGCATAGGTCTATCCTCGATAGTTTTGTGGTATTCATTTGTTAATCGATAGAGGACTTCATTTATAGATATGGACATCGTGGCTCCATTTATTAAATGAGAGTATAATATCATCATATGTATGTTTTGAGGTATTGGATACTAAATCTCAACGTTGAGTTTTCAATAATGATTATTGAAGACATGGCTTCTGGACAAGTCAAAATATCCAAGTTCAAAATGTGGTCATATGAGGAAATATGGTAACTTGGAGAGCTATAGGCGGTCTATGAGCTCTTGGCGATTACTGATATTATTCACGAGGATACACCATCTCCTATAAGATTGTCTAGGGTATGAATGAGAAACATCTCCTTATTCTATCTTTATTTAAGAGTTCAATTTTAACTCATTTTACTAAAGAGCTAAATTTTAGCTCTTTAGTAGAATGAGTTAAAATTAATAGATCGGACCTAAGTGAATCATTTGTTGATTGTGATTAGGTTATGTCTATTGAAGCTTAAATTTAGATAGCCCGCCAAGATCCACAATCCACACGTACTTGCATGGATCACTTGATATATTCTACCGGACCATTTTATGGGTCCATCTAGAATTGCATTTAATATATTAAGAATATAATATGTCTATTATTTATTTAATGGGCTGCACTATTATATTAATATATTAAAAGGAGACATGTAGTCTTGTTTCTTTTAGTAAGAATAAGTCTGGTTCACATGTGGGCTTTTATTTAAAGTCTAATGGATTAAATAAAATAAGAAAAATAATATTGGGCCCATATATACATGGTGTGGGCAGCAAGGTTAAATAAAATAGCCCAAGATATTATTTTATTTTATTGTTTTGATTAAATGAGAATTAATTAATTATTTAATTAATTAATAGTTTAAATCAAAATCTTTTCCTGATCAGTAAATTAAATACTATGTGTTGGATTATGGTTGGAATTCTTTTAAGTGATAGGAGTCTTAATGTGGTAAGGATTAAGTCCACATACACTCCTTATTATACAAAGAATTCGGCCACCACTAGGTCCTACAAGGGTTAGGATTCTTGAATTGATAGGAATTAGGGAAAAGGATAATTCCTTTTCAAGTAAGGAAATTAACTAACCCTAGATTTCCTATTCTAATGAATTCGGCCAACCCTACTAGGTGAAGGAGAAAATTCGGCAAACCTATAAATATAAGGTTATGAATTTTCGGCCACCAAGAAGTAAAATAGAGAGAGATTTTTGTTTGTTTTGAAAATAAAAAATCCTACTCTATACACATAGATTTTCGGCCAAGAGAGAAAAAGAAAATAAGTTCTCATTCGATAGTGCACTTACAAGCCTTTAACATCAAAAGGTTTTGTGCACACTTTCGATTTAGGGTTACGCTAGTTTCAATAATATTGATTGTGAATTCAAAAGTGACCGGAACTATTGTTTTAGGCTCTTGGTGTTTTACTATTGAAGATCAAGATCAGAAATTCCATACATCCATTCTAAGGTAAGCAATTCAAAGAAAAAGGGAGACCACGCTCCTAGGTGATTCACGTACGTGCTAGGATTGAAGATCTTGCGGATTACCATCGACGTAAGTCAATCGGATCACGCGACAAGAGGTATTTAACTCTAACCGTATATTTGAGTTTAATTAATTAAAGGGTTAAGGTTCAAATCTTTAGAAAAATTTTAAACTATACGAAAATCCTTTTTTCGCCTTCCGCTGCGGTTTTTAGCAATTTTTCCCTACAACACCTACGCCTCCTAATGAGCAAAAAAGCATAGCCTTGATGACCTCCAAAGTAGAGAAATAGGGGGATGGGATGAGGAGATGGCACTCATGATGAAAAGTTTCAAGAAGTTCATCAAGTTTGAATAGAAAGGGTTTGGATCCAAAGGAAAGGAAATGAAAAAGGAAACTCCTTTCAAGAAGTTTGAGCCAAGTCAATACAAGTGAAAATACACAAACACGTGTGTCTAATAACCTAGGGGGGGGGGGGGCTTAATCAATTTTAATAATGCTGCCCCATATTAACAATCAATCAATCCAAAAATAAAAATGCGGAAAACAATAAAAACACTCAGATTGATTTACGTGAGAAACCCTCCAACTAGGCAAAACTCACGGCCTATCCTTCTAGCCACACACTGTCCTCAAATCCACTATTTGAACGAAAGTTTACAACCTAGGTTGACCTCAAGTCACACCATACTTGGTCACTAACCCTTTCACTCTACCCAACGAGGCCTTTAACAGTGATCCTAGACCAACAAGCTTGTGCACTAATCCACTTAGTCACAAAGCTTAACAATCAATGAAGAGATTAAGTAACCTATGTGAATATCAAAAGTATTCTAAATGTATAAATGCTAGGTCAATACATTTAAGATTATCTAATCATTGATGAACAAGTCAAACAATCCTAGATATCATGTTGCTATATGACATACATATAACTTAGCTATATAAAATAAGTGCAAGCCTAGATACAATAGCTATCATAATACAAAACGCAACAATCAACACAAAAATCTCAACTTGAAGATTAAAAACCTAATCTAGATGCAAACAAGTCATAAAAGAGATTTCTTGTTAAGTAAGAACACAAAAATGAATGAGAATGGTGTTCTACTTACCAAGTCATTTGTGTTGATAAAGACCCATGCAAGAACATAACCTAGAAGATGCTATATGCTCATGAAAATGGGTTTTGGAAGAGTAAAGATGAGCTCTTGGAGCTTCTCTCTTAAAGGGATACTTTCTCTCACTAAAAATAGGTTTTTAAGCTCTGAAAAACAAAGTGAGGAATGTAAGGACCTCGATTTTATGATTGACTTATTTCATGATAAACCACACCATATTGGGGATGATTATGAAATGGGTAGCTTAGGTCCTCGTTGGCAAGCTTCCAAGCATCTCCATAACTTCAAGAGCAAAAGGTATATTCACTTGACTTTGTCTCTTGAAGAGTTTAGGTGCACACACACACTTCATGCAAATTTTGTTTATCTTGCATTTGTGTTCTTTATTGTTTATATGTGTGTGCATCCTTTTCAAACACACTCACTAGCTTGCATTAAATATCATATCTTGCATTGTATCTAAATTACTAACATTTCTTGCATGTGCTTCATTTTGTGTGCATTTCACTCACTTCACACTTGCACAACATTCATGAAAGATAGGCTTTTTTTCTTGAGTGTTAGGATTTTTCCCTTCAGCGTGGCCTAGACTGCTTGGCTGGGACTGCTTGAGCCGCGACACATGGAGCGGTACTCACCAGTGTGTCATGTGCGGTGTGGACCGCGGTTGGTGCACATGCATGCGCAGCGGTCCATACATCGGTAAATTCCAGAAGACCGATTCTTCTGATTACGCGGCTTGTACCGCGGTCTGGACACATGCCTGAGCCGCGGTATGCATAGCGGTTTTGACGGGATTTTGTTTCCCAAGTTCAAAACGACGCAGTTTTAACTAGGGCTTCATATATATTCTTCCTCTTCTCTTCTTGGCCGACCAAGAGCTTAGAAAATCATTTTTAGAGAGAGGTTAGAGCTCCTAGAGAGAGAAAGCTTTGAGAAAGCATCTTTGGCTCTCCAAACCCAAAACCCATCTCCATATTGCATCTTTCATCATCATTTGAGCATGGGTCTTCATGGTTTCATGACTAGGTAAGTAGGAACTTCATTGAATATCATTTATTGTTCTTCTTACTCTAGATTAGGTATTTATTGCATGATTAAATACCTATACTCTACTTTATTGCATATTTATGAGTCTTGATAACATGATTGGGTTTGTATTTTGATAGCTAAATTGATTAGGTCATTTTTGCCTAAAAGCTAGATCATAAATATTCATGTGTGATTTATTGATAACTAGGTTGGGAAATTGTGTTTTAATCAACTAGTTAATGTTCATGAATATTTGATTGAGTTTGTTTGTGATAGCTAGCATTTAGGACATTATTGCCCTCTAGCTAAGTCTTTATGCTTAGCATTTAGAGATTGTTGTTTATGCCTTATTAATTGCATATTTATTGCCCTTGTTATATGTTATGACAACTTGTGTTGATTGGACTTTATTTGACAGTTAGGTTGTTAGATTTTATCTATACATCTAATTGAGTCCTTATGTATGGGCATGTAGGCATTATTTAATAACTAGGTTGTTTAATTGCATTATAACATCTAGTTAAACATTTTATGTTTGGTCTTGCACATTATAGCATTTGAGTGTCATATACACACTTAGACCTTTATACTCTTCATTGAGTCAAAGTCTTGTGGCTTCGGGGTGAAGTTGCACAAGCATTGAAGTCTTGCAACCAAGGTGTGGTTGACAAGCATTGTTCAAGTGCCACTATAAAAGGCCGGCGGGGTAGAGTAGGAGGTGCTCATGCCAAGAGTAGTGTATCAGGGGATATCACTAGGGATTGAACCAAGAGTGGTGAGTGGTAGTGTCTGTAGCCTGAGGTTATCGAGAGTGAGAGTCCGAGTATCACTTGATGGTATAATCTTTTATTCATATAGTGGATTTTTGTGATTGTGTGTGGCTAGAAGGATAGCTCGTGGTTTTTCCCTTGTTGAAGGGTTTCCACTGTAAAAATCAAGTGTTATTTATATTTCCGCACTTTACACTTGATTTTGTATGTTTGCTTTACTGGGTAATATGTTTAATATTGACTAATCGAAAAAGTTGATAATAATCGATTAACAACCCATCCCCCTCCCCTCTAGGTTGTAGACACATGCTTGAGTAGTATTTTCAAGGAAGAAGAAGAGGTATATATAACAGCACTAGACAAAGTGACATTGTTTTGAAAAAAATAGGCACAAAAAAGGGCACTGCGTGTGTCCAGTGCACAGGTAGGGTACCCGCGCACTACTCGCGCATAAACAAATTCGAGAAATTTCAACATCAGTGCACGGGTACTGCACGTGTAGGGAATTCGTGCACATCCTGAGGAAACCAGAGTCAGTGTGCGGGTACTGCGCAGGTAAGAGACCTACTCACAACCCACACACTTGAGAAACCCGAGGATAACCATCCTCAATGCAAGGGTAATGCACTGGTAGGGAACCTGTGCACAACCAGTGCAGAAAATAGACTCGAGAAGGCTCAAGGTTAGTTCAGCATCGAGTAAGGGACCCGCTCATACCCGCACACTTGAGACTTTTAGGGAGGTCACTTATCGCGCTAAGGAAAAATACACCAACATGCAGGAGCATACGTTTTCAAAATACACTCAGATCCTTCTTGGGGGTGGTAGCCCGACCAAGACATCAGAAGGGCTATCGAGATATTTCCTGGTCTCGAGATCTGGAGGGCAACTATGCTCTTACACTCAGATCCTTCTTGGGGGTGGTAGCCCGACCAAAGCATCAGGAGGGCTATCGAGCTATTTCCTGGTCTCGAGATCTGGAGGGCAACTATGCTCTTACACTCAGATCCTTCTTGGGGGTGGTAGCCTGACCAAGGTATCATGAGGGCTATCGAGCTATTTCCTGGTCTCGAGATCTGGATGGCAACTATGCTCTTACACTCAGATCCTTCTTGGGGGTGGTAGCCGACCAAGGCATCAGGAGGGCTATTCAGCTATTTCCTGGTCTCGAAACGTTTATGTTGAGTTTCTCATACAAGGGTGTAGTCACTAATGTTGAACAGAGTTGGAGACAAAGATGGAGGAGAAAAGGAAAATGACTTTATTGATGATCGAGATGTAGTACATCTTTATTAGGGTCGATAATGAAAACTAAGTGGGGGTAGTCTACTAGAGAACTCTCTTCAAGGGTAGAATTTCCTCAAATGATCTGCATTCCAAGTGTGGTCGATGGATCGTCCGTCCATGTCTTCAAGTTTATAAGCTCCATTGTGAACAACTAGCTTTATCAAATATGGCCCTTCCCAATTGGGACTTAAGACTTCAACCGACCTTTTCCGAGTGTTCAGGGTCACCTTCCTAAGTACCAGATCCCTTTCTTTGAATTTTGGGGCTCTAACCTTTTGGTTGAAGTATCCTGCGATCTTGCTCTAGTAGATCGCTACTTTCTCTGCTACCCGGTCTTGTTTTTCTTCTAAGAGGTCTAGATTAACCTAGAGCTTGACTTCGTTGCTTTCGGGCTCAAAGTGCTGTACCCTGAACGAGGTCAACTTATGCTCGATGGGGAGGACTGCTTCAACTCCGAAAGCCATGGAATAAGGTGTCTCCCCGGTAGCTGTTCTTTTTGTAGTCCGGTATGCCCAGAGGACCTCTGGTAGCTCTTCGGCCCACTTGCCTTTCTTCTGCTGTAGCTTCTTCTTTAGAAGTTTCTTAATAGTCTTGTTGGTGGATTCTACCAGCTCGTTAGTCTGGGGATGAGCAACGGAGGCGAGTCTGAGGTCGATCCCCAATCCCTTGCAGAAGTCTTTGAACCGGGCGTTGTCGAATTGCTTTCCTAGGTCGGCTATAATGATGAGAGGGGTCCCGAATCTGCATACCACGTTAGTCTTGATGAACTTGGTTGTGTTCTTTTCTGATATTCGAGAAAGAGGTCCTACCTCAACCCATCTTGTGAAGTAGTCGATAGCCACGATAGCATGTTTCATCTGTCCTGGAGCGGTAGGAAGTGGCCCAATTAGATCGATTCCCCACATGGCAAAGGGGTAAGGTGAACTGAGGGACGACAGTCGCTCGGGTGGCTGGTGGTTGAAGTTTGAAGTTCTTTGATAAGGTTCGCAAGATTGCATAAAACTCTTTGCATCTTGATGGATGGTCGGCCAATAGTATCCCATATGAAGCACCTGATAGGCTAGAGCTTCCCCACCTATGTGGTTCCCACAGTCCCCATAGTGGACCTCTCTCAATGCCCACTTAGCATCATTGGGATGCAAGCACCTAAGTAAGGGGAGGGATCTGCCCCTCCTGTAGAGGTATCCGTCCATCATACGGTATCGAACTGAGAGTCTCTTAATTCTTCGGGCTTGGTCGGGCCCTTCGGGAAGCTCTCTTCAAGGAGGTAGGCGACAATTGGGTCCATCCAGCAAGGCAGGCGATCCAGGGAACAAATTTCTCCATTTGTGGCTATGCTTGGCTGGGTGATTACTTGGAGGGGAATTCCCATTGGTAGGGACTGGCCTCCGTTCAGTCGCTATTTTAGCTAGAACATCCGCGCGATGGTTTTGGTGTCGAGGCACATGATCGATCTTGAGTCCCTTAAATTTGCTTTTAGCAGCCGAGCTAGATTTAGGTAGGCAGCCATATTATCTCCCTTTGCCTGGTAGACCCTAGTTACCTGGTTTACAACAAGCAATGAATCGCTCTTGATCTGCAGGTAGTCAGGCCTTTAGTTCAATGGCTACCTTCATCCCGGCTAGGAGGGCTTCATATTCTGCTTCGTTGTTGGTTGCTTTAAACTAGAATCTGGAACAGTGACAGAATTCAGTCCCCTCCGGATCAATTAAAACTATACCAGCTCATCCCTCGGCTCGCCCGGATGCTCCATCTGAAAAGAGGATCCATGGCTTGCAGCCCTCCGGCCAATTATCGACCTCAGGATATCTTCTCAGGGACCTCATTTGATACTGGGGGATTATCTGGATCTGGGATCGTTGAGAATTCTGCCACGAAGTCGGCCAAAGCCTGTGCCTTAATCGTAGTCCGGGGTTTATACTTTAGGTCGAACTGAGTGAGCTCTAGTGCCCATAAGACTAGCCTTCCTGACACGTCTGGTCTTTGCAAGAATTGGCTGAGGGGTTGGTCTGTCACCACTGCTATTGTGTGAGCTTGAAAATAGGGACGAAGTTTCCTCGCTGAGATCACTAGAGCATAAGCGAGCTTTTCCAGGAGAATGTAATTCCTTTCTGATTTGGTCAAAGCATGACTCACATAGTATATGGGTCTTTGAAAACCGTCGCTACAATCGTTGGCCAAAGCCTCGCTTACTGCAGTTTCTTATATGGCCAGGTAGATCTGCAACTCATCTCCGAGAACCGGCTTGACTAACAATTGGGGGCTTGTTAGGTACTCTTTCAAAGCTTGAAACGCCTGTTCACTCTCCTGGCTCCATTTCAAGTTCTTCCCTTGTTTGATGGCCTTGAAGAAGGGGAGACATTTATCGGTGGAGCGAGAGATAAACCTGTTGAGTGCCGCCACCCGTCCAGTCAGAATCTGTACTTGCTTGAGCGAGGTCAGGGATTACAGGTCCAAGATAGCTTTGATTTTTTCTGGGTTGGCTTCTATACCTCTCTCATGAACCATGAAGCCCAAAAACTTCCCTGCCGTTACCCTAAAGGCACATTTGGAGGGGTTCAAATGCATGTGGTTTTCCCTCAGTATGAGGAAGGTTTTGCGAAGGTCTTCCATATGTCCCTTTGTGGTTGGGGATTTCGTGATCATGTCGTCGATGTACACTTCCATCGTCCTTCATATCTCGGGCTTGAACAGCTTGTTAACCAGCCGCAGGTATGTGGCCCCCGCATTCTTCAAACCAAACGGCATCACCTTGTAGCAGTATAAGCCCTGCCCAGTAATGAAACTGGTCTTATCTTGGTCAGCCGGGTGCATTTTAATTTGGTTGTATCCTGAGAATGTGTCCATAAAACTTAAGAGTTTATTTCCGGATGTGGAGTCAACCAGCTGGTCGATCTTTGGTAAAGGAAAACAATCTTTCGGACAAGCCCAGGTTGAGGTCGGTGTAATCGACACATATACACCATTTCCCATTCACCTTCGTGACCATGACCATGTTGGCAATCCATTCGGGGTAACGGACCTGTCTGACGAACCCTGCTTTGATCAGTTTATCAACCTCTTCCTGCACCGCCGCAGTTCCTATCAACATTGAAGTGACGCCTCTTCTGCTTTATGGGCTTGACTGTTGGTTCTACTGCTAGTCGGTGGATGGCCAACGATGCCGGGATTCTGGGCATTTCATCATGGTTCCAGGTGAAGATGACGCTGAATTCCCTGAGAAGGTCAATCAGTCCTCTTTTTATTTCTAGATCAAGGGTGGCTCCGACCTTGACGACCTTGGAGGGATCGTCATTCCTGATAGGTATCTCTTCTAGTTTATCTACGGGCTGCCCGTTGGCCCATTCCTTACTCCGTTCTTCCTCATAGGGCATAATAGGTTCGCTCTCCGGATGCCCAGGATGTTCCGTGGGCTCCTTCTCCTCCTAGATTATCCGAGACGTATCCCTGTCTTCCTGGACTAATGTCACCTGTACATACTGTTTCGCTAGGGCTGTAGGATTGGCAGATACTGCGTAGCATTTCCTGGCTGCCTGCTGGTCTCTGCGTACCTCTCCTACTTTCAGTTCCAACCGGGAATTTCAAGACGTTGTGGTATATGGACAAGACTCCCTTCAAGGAGGACAGGAAAGGTCTCCCTAGGATGGCGTTGTAGGCCGATGGGGTATCCACCACAACAAAGTTGCTCATAACATTCTGTTGAAGCGGGGTGATCTCGATGAATACTGGGAGGATCATTGACCCCACTGGTATGATCAAGTCTCTAGTGAAACCGTAAAGCGGAGTGGTACAGCTATTGTAACAACGTTGCTTCAGGTTCAATTTTTCCAGGGCATCCTTGAAGAGGATATCTACACTGCTACCTGTATCCATGAGCACGCGATGGATCAGACAGTTGGTGATCTGTATCGTGATTACCATAGGATCATCATGAGGTTGCACAGTGTTGAAGACATCTGCTTCAGTGAATAAGATCTGTGCTGATTGGGAGGACTCTGTCGGGCTCTGGCTGACTTCAAAGATCCCTCAGCTTTCTCCGATACGGGGAACCTTTCTGGCGTGGTTTTTCCGGCAGTTATTGGAAACGCCAGCCAGTGTAGGACCTCCGCTGATAGTGTGTGTCACCTGGATCTGTTGCATTAAGTCAGCCTGCTCCCCTTTCCTCTTTTCTGCGTCCTCACGGATTTCAGCTTGTACCTCCCTTCCAGTCCTGATATTATCTCTGACCTGTTGTAAGAACTCAATCAAGCATCCTCCCCTTATCAGGGCTTCAATCTGGTTGCGCAAATTATAGCACTCTGAGGTATTATGGCCCACATCTTCGTGGAAGTCGCAGAACTTGTACCGGTTTCTCCTGTCAGCTGGGGCCTTCATGGGAGCGGGCTTTTAGAGCAACCCTTTATCTCGTATGGCAAGGTAGACTGTTTCCTTGGAAGCATTCAAAGGGGTGTAGTAGTCATACCATTTTTCCCCTTGCATTACTGGAGCCACGGTCCTGGGAGGCGACGAAGCCTGGGGAGGGGTTCGTTTTGCTGGATATCTTTCTGGCTTATGCAGAGGAGCAAGGAGGCGATAGGTCGACCTATTGGGAGGTTTATTCTGAGTTTTCTATACTGGCTCAAATTTGGGGGCTTCTTTCTTCAGACGCTTCGCCGTTCTCATGTCGTCGTGTTCCATCTTGACCTTGAGTTTTTCATAGATCTCGACCTGCTTAACTGCCCGGTCGTAGGCCTCCTGGTAAGTCTTGGGAGGTCTCTTGGCGAAGGAACGGAAAAGCTTTCCTGCCCATAGATTTCACCTGAAGTTGGAGAGGGTTTCTTTTTCAGTGAAGACTCTCATTTGTATGACCTCCTTGTGAAATCGCTCTACGTACGATTCGAAGAGTTTCACTCCATTCCTGGATCACATATTGGAGGTGTATGGGATCTTTCGGGCGAGGTTTGACTCCTTGGAATTGTGAGCAAAAATCTATTGATAATTTCGTGAAAGAATCAACGCTACCAACGGGCAGTTTCCTGAACCAGGTTTTCGCGTAGTCGGTCAAGGTCGTTAGAAACATTCTGACACATAGCCGCTCTGGTAGTGTTCTGGACCTCCATCTGTTGAACGAAGCTCTCTAGATGGCTTAGAGGATCTTCCGTTCCAGAGAACTTATCTGCTGGTATTTTGAATTTTGGGGGGAGCTCTGCTTCCCGGATCCTCCTAGTGAAGGGAGCGTTCATCTCGCTCAAGGGATCCTTTTTGTCCTCCTTATTCTTTTCCTTCCTTATCTGCTGGACCTCTTTTTGTAGCTTTGCCAGCTGATCCCTCAGTCGCTTGTTCCCAGGTCTCTTCGAGTTAACCTCAGATTCCTCACTATCGAATCTTTCTGATGAACTGGCAATTTCTATCCTGTACTCCTCCTGGACATGATCCACTTGGGGAGTTTGTCTACTTTCCTCCTATAGGGCCCGGGCAGTTCTCCTAGATGTAATTGGATGAGATAGCCCTCGGGACTTTCGGGTAAAAGCATCTGCGGCAGGCTTAACTAGCCTGGTTTGATATTGTGAAAGTCTTTTAGAAACTGGGGGCATGGGTCCCAGCCTATCCCGGATCGAACGTTGGGGCCCTGATCTATCTCGAGCCAGCTCTGGAAGAGGAGGTCCTAGGTGATCGAAAGCAGGTGGCCTAGCTCCGAGCCTGCTCGGCTCTCCCTGATCATTCAGGTTGGTTGGCTGGATCTTGATGCCTTCAGCGAGATGGCGGACGCGGATGGATTCTACGAAGGCGGACGTGGATTCTACGAAAGCCGCCGCTTGTTGGTCGAGTGCTTCCTGGCTTACTTGTCTGGATCAGAGCTTGACTACTATATCCAGACTTTCTCCCTTTTCTTGGGGCTTTTCGTGTTAGCCTCGCCGGAGGTTGCTCCGGGACTCTATGTTGGCCTTGGGAGGAGCGGAGCCTCATAGTTCTTGTAAAACAACTAAAATGTAAATGCAAATAATTGGTTAATTGGGTGTAGGGTAATTTCCCACAGACGGCGCCAGAAAGTGTTAACGGAAATTTTGCTCAAGGTGAGAAATCTCAGTTAACACCCTCAAGACCACTACCACGTAGGTGGTGGCCAAGATTGATCGTATATGTCAACAATGTGTTTCGAAATGATCAAGAACAATGAAAGAACAATGATACAGTTTTACATCCAAAAGAGAATAATAATATTTTCTTTATTGAACGTGTATGATATACAAATTTCTCTCTAGGGTATAGTTGAATGTTTGTCGTATGCTTGTCGAATAGTAGTTTCCTCTTTTTCATTTTCTTTCTTTTCTATTTATACATAGTTTGTAGGTCAAACAGACTGATTCTCCCCTTGATCTTCTCAGTCTCTCCCCTCCTTATCAGGCGGGATTTCTCGTTTTAATGTCATTGACTTTGCCGAATTGAGAGTATCGTGGTGGAGATCAGCTTATTTCTTTTTTGGATTCTATTACTTGTTCTGCATATAGGTAACGTTTCCAGATATGATTCAGTGTATCCCTCGTATTCTTTCAGCATGATCCTTTATAGAGGTCGTTGAATATGGCATGGTGTGGTACACCAATCAGTGAGGTTGATTAGTGTTCTGACCTTGATATCTGAGAAGTTTCATCCAGCTTGGAGCCAGATCAGGCTTCCCTTGACCCTTTCGAAGCTAGGTGTGGCTTTCCCTGACCTTTCCAAGCTAGGTGCGGCCTTCCTTCATCCAGCTTGGAGCCAGGTCTGACTTCCCTTGACCCTTTCGAAGCTAGGTGTGGCTTCCCCTGATCTTTTGAAGCTAGGTGCGGCCTTCTAGGGACATTCTTCTGTGTTAATCGAGGTACAAGCGAGTCTCTGGAGCGTCTACAAGGTGACCTCGACTTCGGGGAGCTTCTAGCTTTGGTGATGCGGGCTAGATCTGATCATTCCGGGCTCTATCCCAGATGTTTCCGGAGCCCGTCCTTGTTAGTGGGGTGGTATCGTAGTTCGGCTCTGGATAGAGAGGTCTCCTGGTGGAAACTCTCGGGTATGGAACCAGGTATGGGATGTGGAAAATTTCCCTTTGGTCCTTAGCCAATTTTGGCTATTAATAATACTTAAAGCAATTAGGCCTTATATGGCCTTCAGTACCACAATAATGACAAGTCGGAGTAAAGTAGTAATTCATACCATAGCCCTGTGCAACCATTTGAGGTTTCCTTCTCCTTTGAGTAGTCCTTTGAAGTTGAACAAACTCTCTCCTTTGTGGTTGAGCCAAAGTAGCATGTCTTCCTTGTTGAGCATGCATGATCCTTGATTGTGGAGGAGGGATCCTTTCATGTGGAGGTCTTGATTGAACTACTCTAACTTGTTGTGGTTGAGCCCTTGTTGGAATCTTGGCTTGAGTATGTTTTGAGGATTCTCCAATTTCAATCCTTCTTGTAACTTGTTGTGGGACTTTGACTTCTTCAACTTCTTGACTCTTGATGAAAGTAGTCTTTTTCAAAGATGTAGTACTCACATCTTCCTCATATCCCAAACCCCTCTTGTCACTAGGGCTCTTTCCAATTGATAGCATCTTGTCAAGCTTCTCGGTTCCGGAGGTCATCTTGGCAATTACTCATTTCGCCTCTTCAAGCTCCTTCCTTAAGCATTCTTTACTTTTCTTGACCACAACAAGTTCCAACTTCAAGCTCTTTTCCCTTTCTCTTGTTCTTTTCACTTCTTCACTTAAGTAAATTATCTTGGAGGTCACTTCAATGTTCTTCCTTTTCAACTCTTGAATCTCTTTTTTCTTCTTAGCTCTAGAACTTTTGAAGTATTCCATGAAGTCGTCATAGGCCATCTCATTATCGAATTCATGCTTGGACTCGGATGAAGTACTCCCATTACTTGAGTCATCATCTTCTTCTTCTAGCTTGTCATTCTTCTCTTCTTGGTCACTCATAACTTCTTTGCTATTATGAGATGATGAGAAGGCAATGAAGTTTGCAACTTGGTCTTCATCATCCGAAGACTTTTCTTCCTCTTCTAAGTCTTCACTATCACTCCAAGTAGCCGCCATCGCCTTTCCTTTCTTCTTCTTCTTTAAGTTGGCACATTCGGGGGCAATGTGACCATACCCACTACACTCATAGCATTGAATACTCTTCTTGGAGTCCTTCTCTTCACTTTTCTCAACCTTTTTAAAAGGAGTCTTCTTCTTCACAAATTTTCCCTTGGAGCCCATCCCCTTCTTCTCAAACTTCATGAATACCTCTTCACCATAAGAGCCATTTCTTCATCTGAATCTTCTTCCTCCCTTTCTTCCTTGGAGGTCTTCAATGCAATGCTCTTTCGCTTCTTTTGAGGTGTTGTTGAAGTAGGGGCTCTTCTTGACTCAAAGGCCAATAGCTTGCCAATTATCTCATTTGGCTTCATCTTCTTATATTCGCTATTCTCCTCAATAGCAGTCACCTTTGCATCAAATCTCTCCGGTAGAGACCTCATAATCTTTTGGTTTATCGTTTTATCCGTATATGGATCGCCTAATTGATGACTTTGGTTGACGATATCCATTAGCTTCACTTGGAAGTCATTGAAGCACTCGTGATCTTCCATCTTTAAGGACTCAAATTGAGTTTGAAGGACTTGTAGTTTGGAGTCCTTCACTACATCGGTTCCTTTATGTGCCATCTCCAATATTGTCCATGCTTCATGTCCATTCCTTGTGGTTTGGATTAGCTTGTGTTGATTCTCATCCACCGCACACAAGATTGCATGCATGGCCTTGTTGTTCCATTTAGAGGCTTTAAAGTCTTTAGTATCCCATTCCGACTTAGGCTTGGGCACGATGCTTTCATCTTCGAGAGTCTTGGTAGGTGATGTGTAACCATCCTCAATCACCATCAAAACTCGATCGTCAATTTGGCATAGGTAGGATTCCATTTTTCCTTTCCATGATGAGTAATTAACCCCCGTCAGAAGTAGAGGTCTTGAACTCGATGCTCCCTCTCGCTCATATGCGTTTCCACTCATGGTGATTAAGGTTAAATGAGATGAATGCAATCAATCAACAAAAAGAAAAAGGAAAACAAGCAAGACACACTAACCAAAAAAAATCTAATGCAAAACACTCTTAGAGAGCAATGGATCTCCTAATTATGTTAAGGAATCCGCTCTAATACCAATTGAAAATACACTAAGAGTGATAAAACAAACCTAGAGGGGGGGGGGGGTGAATAGGTTTTAGTTTAATTAAATGCCATCTTCTTGATTAATCAAAATTAAACAACACAACCCCTAATCTCTAACACAATCAATCATAGCCATAATAAAATGTGGAATAGACAAAATGACACGATGATATGATTTACGTGAGAAACCCTCTAACTGGGTAAAAACTCACGGGCCTAATCGCCAATCGAACCCTCAAATCCACTATTTGCAGAAACGATTACAACCTAGGTTGACCACATAACACCTAATCGGTTACTAATCCGTTCTTGCTACCCGCAGGCCTTTAATAGTGATTTTAGGCTCTTGCTTGTATACTACCCAAGGCAAATACAAGACTTAACTCTTAAATGAAGAGATAAAAAACCTAAAGTGAATATGATGATATTCTAAATGCACAAAATGCAAGGTCAACACATTTAATGCTTATCTAGTCATGTATGAGTGCTTCAAACATTCCTAGATATCATGTTGCTATATGACACACATATAACCTAGCCATATGAAATCAAAGCATTCCTAAATGCAATAGCTATCACAATACAGCAACCCAAACATCAACAAAAATCTCTATTTATAATGAAAAATTATAAACTAGATGCATAAGAAACATAAAAGAGATTTCTATTTAAGCAAGAACGCAAAGATGGATGAGAGTGGTGTTCTACTTAGCAAGTAAGCTATGTTGATGAAGACCCATGCTTAGAAACATCCTAGATGAAGCTACATGATGATAGAACCATGAATGAATGATGGGTGATTAGGTTTTGCACAATAAAAATGGTTTCTTGCTACCTTTTCTTGCAAGACACTCTTGAGCTCTAAAAGGAATGAAAGAGAATAAGTTCTGAAGCTCTAAAGAGGCAAGGAAGAGGAAATGGCATATATATATATATATATCAAGCCCTAGATGAAATGACACCGTTTTGAAAACTGTAACAAAATCCCGTCATTACCGCTGTGCGTACCGCGGCTCGGGCAAGTTGTCCAGACCGCGGTACACGCAGCAGTGTGCCTACTGGACAACATCTCGGTTGGGACTGCTGTGCATGCAATGCACAGGCCGCGGTCTAGGCAGCAGGGGCCTACTGAAGTTTACCGTTTCATAGACCGCTGGTCGTACATGTGTACAGGAAGCGGTCCAGGCAGCATGAGCCGAATGCTGATTACCGCTCTGTATGTCGCGGTTCAGGCAGTGCTTGCCAAGCAGTCTAGGCCGCGGAAATAGAAGAAACCCTATTTTCTAGGCATACTCAACACACAAAGTGATGTGCAATATGTGCAAGTACGGAGTGTGAAAAGTGACATACAATGCATCATTCAATTGTATGTAAACAAGAATTTAATGCATGCAAGTAAGTGTGTGCAACTATATCCCTTCAAGTAAAAGTAGAGTCAAGCAATCTACCTTCCTTGAAGCACTTGGGGTCAAATGGAAGATCTTCAATTCCTAATCTACCTTTTTGCAATGATTAACCCCAATTGTGATTTTGTCAACGAAATAAGCCAATCATAAAGTGAGGCACTTACAATCTCCCCCTTTGGCTATTTCGTGACAAAACCACCACTCACAAAGCAACCTCAAAAAAACAACAAATTGGTCAACAAAAGTTTCTACATTACAATAAAGCCTATAGTCTAAGTCTTGAACATCTTCAAGTCAATCCAAAGCTTGTAGAACCATCCAACCTATATACAATCAACAAAACAAACAAGGTTACCTTCCAAGATCAAGTGTGTGTGAGGTGCTTTCAATAACCATAACTAACTACAAACAACAACATTCGCAATAGCCTTAACAAAATACAATCAAATAATGTAATCATGCTATGCAATGCAATACTCCCCCTACATGATAACTCTCAACTCCCCCTAAACAAGATACTGATAGTCCACTAAAGCTCACAACTCTTCTCCCCCTTTTTGTCATGAGATAGGCAAAGGGAGTCCCCCTCAAAGGGTAAGCTTTTGGCAAGGAGAGCTTATAGCACACAACATATGCAAGTTCATATAAGCAACTTTATGCAACTTAATTAAGTAGGAGAGAATCAAGGAGTTTTATTTGATGAAAATGTGTGATACGATGCTTTGCAAGCAAGACATGTTGCATTCAAGTTCAAAAACAATGGTATTTGGCAAAGCAAACAACAAAGGTTTCCAAAAGAATTCAAACCAATTTTCACCCTTTGTCATGATTTCAAGCAATGATATAGATTGTTTATACGAAAGTCAGTTTAAAGAGCAACTATATCAAACTTTATAAGCGAAACAAGACATGAGCGACTTTTTGCACCCTATTTGATTTTTCTGGGTAAGATACCCATATGATAGTAGCCTTGTTCAACGAATAAAGAGAGAGAGAAGACTAAATTTGGATGAGACATCCTTATTTATTGAATAGACACATGGTCCTTATTTAGTTTATTCTTCTCATTTGCTTATGCATACAGTTTTGCATTCATGTTTAAGCAATAAAAATACGTCTTCATGCATATCAACTTAAAGCATGTCATTAAGAAAAACATCATGTCATGGAGATCAATTATAGGTCATTCAAATTGTACTTCCAAAGTAAATCTCCTAGTCCAAAAATGCATGTTTGAACATAAATATAACATGGATTGCAAGAAAAGCAATTTTCATACTTATTAAGAAAATAACATAATCATATGCACAACCGATCATCTCAAGCAATTAATAAAGGAGCATAAAAAATATCAATGTAGCACAATGCACTTTCATGCCAATTTGCTCTCTTTGCTTGAGCTCCCCATATGGGGTCAAGACATACCATTTCAAGCCAAATGACAAATCCCAATAGACTTACGAAGGTTGCCAAACCTAATGATGTCTAAGGGCTTTGTAAATAAGTCCGCTAGTTGGTCATTAGTTCCCACATGCTCCAATGCAATAGTTTTGCTCTCAACTAGCTCTCTAATGAAATGATGTCTAATGTCAATGTGCTTTGTCCTAGAATGTTGGACGGGATTCTTTGAAATGTTGATGGCACTCATGTTGTCACAAAACAAAGTAAGAGTGTCTTGCTCTAAGCCATAGTTGGCTAGCATTTACTTCATCCACAACAATTGGGTACAAGCACTACCAGCGGCTATATATTCCGCCTCGGCCGTGGATAGGGAAATTGAGTTTTGCTTCTTGCAAAACCAAGACACCAAGTTGTTGCCTAGAAAAAAACAACCACCCGATGTACTCTTCCGATCATCACAATTCCCCGCCCAATCGGCATCACTAAATCCAACAAGATTTTGATTAGTGTCAAAGGAGTACCATATCCCATGATTGGAAGTACCATTCACAAATCGAATGATCCTCTTCACCGCAACAAGGTGAGATTCTTTGGGATTGGCTTGGTACCTAGCACAAAACCCACACTAAAGGAGATATCGGGCCTACTTGCGGTCAAGTATAGCAAACTACCTATCATGCCACGATACAAGCTTTGATCAACACTTTTACCACTAGCATCCTTGCTTAGCTTCAAAGTGGTACTCATGGGTGTGTCACAATGTTTGGCATTGTCAAGACCAAACTTCTTCACTAGGCTTTTGGCATACTTAGCTTGGGATATGAAAATCCCATCATGCATTTGCTTAATTTGCAAGCCTAGGAAGTAATTTAGTTCACCAACCATGCTCATTTCAAATTCAAGAGACATGACATCAACAAATTGTCTCACTTTTGACTCATTGGTGGAACCAAATACAATATCATCAACATAAATTTGAGCTATGAAAAGCTCATCTTTGTTGCACTTGATGAACAAGGTCTTGTCAACACTACCTCTTGAGTAGCCATTGTAAACAAGATAAAGAGTGAGGCGCTCATACCAAGCCCTCGGTGCCTGTTTCAACCCATAAAGTGCCTTTTTGAGGCGATAGACATGATTGGGTGGTGTGGATCCACAAACCCCTTGGGTTGTTCAACAAACACTTCCTCATGCAAGAAGCCATTGAGGAAGGCAGTTTTAACATCCATTTGGTGTAGTTTGAACTTATACACACAAGAAATGGACAAGAGAAGCCTTATAGACTCAAGACGGGCAACGGGAGCAAAAGTCTCCTCAAAGTCAATACCCTCAATTTGAGAGTATCCTTGTGCCACAAGCCTAGCCTTGTTGCGCACAATGTTGCCATCCTCATCGACTTGTTCCTATAAACCCATTTGGTGCCTATGACATTAGTATCCTTGGGTCTAGGAACTAGAGTCCAAACCACATATCTTTCAAATTGGTTTAGCTCTTCTTGCATGGCAAGAACCCAAAACTCATCATTCAAGGCTTCATCAACCTTTTTGGGTTCAACTTAAGAGGTGTAACAAGTATAGGTAATTTGATTAGCTATTTGACGCCTAGTCCTAACACCTTCATTCACATCTCCAAGAATGTCATTCTTGTTGTGGAGATGTCTAACCCATGGAGCGGGTTCTTTAGAGTCCAAAGAAGGATCTTTATCAAGAGGTTGATCATTCTCTTCACTAAGACTTGACTTCACATCACTTGAAGTCTCACCACACTCCTTCAAAGGAAGGTTACCATTCTCACAAACATCCTCCTCATGGTCAACATTTTTGGGCCTACAATCATCAATGACAACATTTGATGATTCCATGACACTTCGAGTTTTTAGATTGAAAACTCTATAGGCCTTGCTATTGAGTGCATATCCAATGAAAATACCCTCATCACTCTTGGCATCAAACTTGCCAAGTTGATCACGGTCATTAAGAATATAGCACTTACTACCAAAGATATGGAAATAGCTAACATTGGGTTTTCTTCCCTTCCATAACTCATAGGATGTTTGTTTGGTCCCGGGTCTAAGGAAAACTCTATTCCCTATATAACAAGCCATATTGATGGCTTCGGCCCATAAATTCCTAGGAACCTTGTTGCTAAGCAACATCACCCAAGCCATCTCTTATAAAACCCTATTCTTCCTTTCCACAACTCCATTTTGTTAGGGAGTTCTAGGAGCCGAGAATTCATGGGAAATATCTAGACCATTACAGAAACTCTCAAAGCTACTATTCTCAAATTCTTTCCCATGATCACTTCTAATTCTCTTAATGCTCCTAATGTGAGAATTTTTCTCATTTTGAATTTTGACACATAGCATTTTGAATTTCTCAAAAGCTTCGGACTTCTCTCTAAGGAAGTAAGTCCATGTGAACCTAGAGAAGTCATCAACCACTACAAGGATATACCTTTTACCACCTAGACTCTCGGTTTGCATGGGACCCATGAGGTCCATATGAAGGAGTTCCAATGGCTCCTTGGTACACAAGAATTTTCCTTTCTTGTGCACACTCTTAGTTTGCTTCCCTTGTTGACAAGGTCCATAAACTCCCTCAAACCTCTTCCCAAGCTTGGGAATGCCTCTCACAACATTCAACCTCTCCAGGACTTTCAAGTCACCATAACTCATGTGGCCAAATATTTGATGCCACAACTCAACTTGCTCACAACTAGACAAGTTACAAGAGATGTTACTAGACTCAAGACAATTACAATTGTCACTTGATCTCTTGCCTTTTAAAAGCACTTGCCCATTTTCCTTAAGAATAGAGCAATCAACTTTGCCAAACATAATCGAAAGCCCTTCATCACTTAAATGTGATGTACTAATGAGATTGGCTTGCAAGCCATCTACATATAGAGAATTTAGCAAGGAGGGCAAACTGGGAATAGATATATTACCTTTCCCTATGACCTTTTTCCGTGAACCATCACCAAAGGTGACAAATCCACCATCCTTCATCACAAGAGTCTCAAAGAAACTCTTGTTTCCAGTCATGTGCCTAGAACACCCACTATCAAGGTACCAAGTGTTGGAGGCCTTGGCTTTCAAAGCCACTTGAGCCACATAGCAAAAATATTCATTTTTTCTAGTCCACATAAGAGCAACATTATCAATCCTAGGAGCCTTTGGTTCATTTGCTCTAAGTTCCCTAGGTGCATGCTTTTTAGCTCTTCTAAGCATATTTTTCTCAATCACGTTCTCAAATCTACACAATTTGATATACTTAAAGCAATTAGGCCTTATATGGCCTTCAATACCACAATAATGACAAGTCGGAGTAAAGTAGGAATTCATACCATAGCCTTGTGCAACCATTTGAGGTTTCCTTCTCCTTTGAGTAGTCCTTTGAAGTTGAACAAACTCTCTCCTTTGTGGTTGAGCCAAAGTAGCATGTCTTCCTTGTTGAGCATGCATGATCCTTGATTGTGGAGGAGGGATCCTTTCATGTGGAGGTCTTGATTGAACTGCTCTAACTTGTTGTGGGTAAGCCCTTGTTGGAATCTTGGCTTGAGTATGTTTTGAGGATTCTCCAATTTCAATCCTTCTTGTAACTTGTTGTGGGACTTTGACTTCTTCAACTTCTTGACTCTTGACGAAAGTAGTCTTTTTCAAAAATGTAGTAGTCACATCTTCCTCATATCCCAAACCCCTCTTGTCACTAGGGCTCTTTCCAATTGATAGCATCTTGTCAAGCTTCTCGGTTCCGGAGGTCATCTTGGCAATTACTCATTTCTTCAAGCTCCTTCCTTAAGCATTCTTCACTTTTCTTGACCACAACAAGTTCCAACTTCAAGCTCTCTTCCCTTTCTCTTGTTCTTTTCACTTCTTCACTTAAGTGAATCATCTTGGAGGTCACTTCAATATTCTTCCTTTTCAACTCTTGAATCTCTTTTATCTTCTTAGCTCTAGAACTTTTGAAGTATTCCATGAAGTCTTCATAGTCCATCTCCTCATCGAATTCATGCTTGGACTCGGATGAAGTACTCCCATTACTTGAGTCATCATCTTCTTCTTCTAGCTTGTCATTCTTCTCTTCTTGGTCACTCATAACTTCTTTGCTATTATGAGATGATGAGAAGGCAATGAAGTTTGCAACTTGGTCTTCATCATCCGAAGACTTTTCTTCCTCTTCTAAGTCTTCACTATCACTCCAAGTAGCCGCCATCGCCTTTCCTTTCTTCTTCTTCTTTAAGTTGGCACATTCGGGGGCAATGTGACCATACCCACTACACTCATAGCATTGAATACTCGTCTTGGAGTCTTTCTCTTCACTTTTCTCAACCTTTTTAAAAGGAGTCTTCTTCTTCACAAATTTTCCCTTGGAGCCCATCCTCTTCTTCTCAAACTTCAGTGAATTGCTTGAACCTCTTCACCATAAGAGCCATTACTTCATCTGAATCTTCTTCCTCTCTTTCTTTCTTGGAGGTCTTCAATGCAATGCTCTTTCGCTTCTTTTGAGGTGTTGTTGAAGTAGGGGCTCTTCTTGACTCAAAGGCCAACAGCTTGCCAATTATCTCACTTGGATTCATCTTCTTATATTCGCTATTCTCCTCAATAGCGGTCACCTTTGCATCAAATCTCTCCGGTAGAGACCTCATAATCTTTTGGTTTATCGTTTTATCTGTATATGGATCGCCTAATTGATGACTTTGGTTGACGATATCCATTAGCTTCACTTGGAAGTCATTGAAGCACTCGTGATCTTCCATCTTTAAGGACTCAAATTGAGTTTAAAGGACTTGTAGTTTGGAGTCCTTCACTACATCGGTTGCTTTATGTGCCATCTCCAATATTGTCCATGCTTCATGTCCATTCCTTGTGGTTTGGATTAGCTTGTGTTGATTCTCATCCACCGCACACAAGATTGCATGCATGGCCTTGTTGTTCCATTTAGAGGCTTTAAAGTCTTTAGTATCCCATTCCGACTTAGGCTTGGGCACGATGCTTTCATCTTCGAGAGTCTTGGTAGGTGATGTGTAACCATCCTCAATCACCATCAAAACTCGATCGTCAATTTGGCATAGGTAGGATTCCATTTTTCCTTTCCATGATGAGTAATTAACCCCCGTCAGAAGTGGAGGTCTTGAACTCGATGCTCCCTCTCGCTCATATGCGTTTCCACTCATGGTGATTAAGGTTAAATGAGATGAATGCAATCAATCAACAAAAAGAAAAAGGAAAACAAGCAAGACACACTAACCATAAAAAATCTAATGCAAAACACTCTTAGAGAGCAATGGATCTCCTAATTATGTTAAGGAATCCGCTCTAATACCAATTGAAAATACACTAAGAGTGATAAAACTAACCTAGAGGGGGGGTGAATAGGTTTTAGTTTAATTAAATGCCATCTTCTTGATTAATCAAAATTAAACAACACAACCCCTAATCTCTAACACAATCAATCATAGCCATAATAAAATGTGGAATAGACAAAATGACACGATGATATGATTTACGTGAGAAACCCTCTAACTGGGTAAAAACTCACGAGCCTAATCGCCAATCGAACCCTCAAATCCACTATTTGCAGAAACGATTACAACCTAGGTTGACCACATCACACCTAATCGGTTACTAATCCGTTCTTGCTACCCGCAGGCCTTTAATAGTGATTTTAGGCTCTTGCTTGTATACTACCCAAGGCAAATACAAGACTTAACTCTTAAATGAAAAGATAAAAAACCAAAGTGAATATGATGATATTCTAAATGCACAAAATGCAAGGTCAACACATTTAATGCTTATCTAGTCATGTATGAGTGCTTTCAAACATTCCTAGATATCATGTTGCTATATAACACACATATAACCTGGCCATATGAAGTCAAAGCATTCCTAAATGCAATAGCTATCACAATACAACAACCCAAACATCAACAAAAATCTCTATTTATAATGAAAAATTATAAACTAGATGCATAAGAAACATAAAAGAGATTTCTTGTTAAGCAAGAACACAAAGATGGATGAGAGTGGTGTTCTACTTACCAAGTAAGCTATGTTGATGAAGACTCATGCTTAGAAACATCCTAGACGAAGCTAGATGATGATAGAACCATGAATGAATGATAGGTGATTGGGTTTTGCACAATAAAAATGGTTTCTTGCTACCTTTTCTTGCAAGACACTCTTGAGCTCTAAAAGGAATGAAAGAGAATAAGTTCTGAAGCTCTAAAGAGGCAAGGAAGAGGAAAGGGCATATATATATCAAGCCCTAGACGAAATGACACCGTTTTGAAAACTGTAACAAAATCCCGTCATTACCGCTGTGCGTACCGCGGCTCGGGCAAGTTGTCCAGACTGCGGTACACGCAGCAGTATGCCTACTGGACAACATCTCGGTTAGGACCGCTGTGCGTGCAATGCACAGGCCGCTGTCTAGGCAGCAGGGGCCTACTGAAGTTTACCGTTTCATAGACTGCTGGACGTACATGTGTACAGGAAGCGGTCCAGGCAGCATGAGCCGAATGCTGATTACCGCTCTGTATGTCGCGGTTCAGGCAGTGCTTGCCAAGCGGTCTAGGCCGCAGGAAATAGAAGAAACCCTATTTTCTAGGCAGACTCAACACACAAAGTGATTTGCAATATGTGCAAGTGTGGAGTGTGAAAAGTGACATACAATGCATCATTCAATTGTATGTAAACAAGAATTTAATGCATGCAAGTAAGTGTGTGCAACTATATCCCTTCAAGTAAAAGTAGAGTCAAGCAATCTACCTTCCTTGAAGAACTTGGAGTCAAATGGAAGATCTTCAATTCCTAATCTACCCTTTTACAATGATTAACCCCAATTGTGATTTTGTCAACGAAATAAGCCAATCATAAAGTGAGGCACTTACACTAATAATATCGTTGTTTCCTTATCATTTCATTAGGCATTAATATATATATATATATACGTTCTACCTTGGTCATCACCTACTTGGTAATGATCTCGAGGGTGCTAACTGAGATTTATTGCCCCGAGCTAAATTTCTGTTAACACTTTCTGGCGCCGCCTGTGGGAAAAAAGCCTACACCCAGTTAATTAGATCAACTATTTGCATGTACATTTTCTTTGTTTTACAGGAACTATGAGGCTCTGCTCTTCCCAAGGCCAACATGGAGTTTCGGAGCAACCCCCGGTGAGGCCTACGCGAAAAGCCCCAAGAAAGGGGAGAAAGTCAGGATATGGCAGTCCAGCTCCGGTCCAAACAACTAATGTGCGGGCTTCTGGCCACCCTATAGTGAGCCAGGCTGCGCTCGACCAACAAGCGGCAGCCTTCGTGGAAACCATTCCGCATCCGCCTACTCGCTAAAGGCATCACAGTCCAGCTAACCAACCTGAATGATCAGGGAGAGCCGAGCAGGTTCGAAGCTAGGCAGCCTGCCTTCGATCGCTTAGGACCTCCTCTTCCAGAGCCAGTTCGAGACAGGTATGGGCCCCAACTTTCGATCCGGGATAGGCTGGGACCCATGCCCCAGGTTCCGAAAAGACCTTCACAATATCAACCCAGGTGAGTTAAGTCCGCCGCAGATGCTTTGACCCGGGAACAACGAGAGCTATCCCACCCAACTGCATCAAGGATGAACGCACGGGCCCTAGAAGAGGAGAGTAGACAAACTTCCCAAATGGATCATGTCCATGAAGGGGAGCGGATAGAGGTTGCCAGTTCAACAGAGAGACTCGATAGTGAAGAATCAGAGGTCAATTCAAAGAAACCTGGGAACAAGCGACTGAGGGATCAACTGGCAAAGCTACAGAAGGAGGTCCAGCAGATAAGAAAAGGAAAGAATAATGAGGATAAAAAGGATCCCTTGAGTGAGATGAATGCTCCCTTCACTAGGAGGATCCGAGAAGCGGAGCTCCCACCAAAATTTAAAATGCCAGCAGATAAGTTCTCCAGAACGGAAGATCCTCTAAGCCACCTGGAGAGTTTTGTTTAGCAGATGGAGGTCCAGAACACTACCAGAGCAGCTATGTGTAGGATGTTTCCAACAATCCTAACCGACTACGCTAAAACTTAGTTCAAGAAGCTGCCCGCTGGTAGCGTGGACTCTTTCACGAAGTTATCAACAGATATTTGCTCGCAGTTCTAAGGGGTCAAACCTCTTCCAAGAGATCCCAAACACCTCCAATAAGTGATTCAGGAATGAAGTGAGACACTTCGATCGTACGTGGAGCGTTTTCACAAAGAGGTCATACAAATGGGAGTTTTCACTGAGAAAGAAACTCTCTCCAACTTCAGGCAAAACCTATGGGTGGGAAAGCTTTTTCTCTCTTTCACCGAGAGACCTCCTGAGACTTACCAAGAGCCCTACGATCGGGCTCTTGAGCAGGTCGAGATCGACGAGCAACTCAAAGTCAAGATGGAACACGACGACATGAGAACGACGAAGCGTCTGAAAAAAAAAGCCCCCAAATTTGAGCCAGCTCAGAAAGCTCAGAATAAACCTCCCAATAGGTCGACATATCGTATTCCCGCTCCTCAGCACAAGCAAGAAAAATATCAAGGAAGACGAACCCCTCATCGGGCTTCGCCACCTCCTAGGACCGTGGCCACCATAATGCGAGGGGAGAAAGAGTATGACTACTACACTCCTTTGAACGCTTCCAGGGAAACAGTCTACCTTACTATACGAGAAAAGGGGCTACTTCAAAATCCTGCTCCCATAAAAGCCCCAGTTGACAGGAGGAACCGGCACAAGTACTGCGACTTCCATGAAGATGTGGGCCATAATACTTCAGAATGTTATAATTTACGTAACCAGATTGAAGCCCTGATAATGGGGGGATGCTTGATTGAGTTTTTACAGCAGATCAGAGATAATATTCAGACTATAAGGGAGGTACAAACGGAGATCCGTGAGGATGCGGAGAAGAGAAAAGGGGAACAGAATGACTTAATGCAACAGATCTAGGTGATACACACCATCAGCGGAGGTCCCACACTGGCTGGCACTTCCAATAATTCCCAAAAAAATCACGCGAGGAAGATTCCCAGCATCGAAGAAAGCCGGGGAGTCTTTAAGGTCAGACAAAGCCCAATGGAGCCCTCCCAGTCAGCACATATCGTTTTCACTGAAGCAGATGTCTTCAACACTGTGCAACCTCATGATGATCCCATGGTGATCACAATACATATTTCCAACTGTCTAGTCCATCGCGTGCTCGTAGATACGGGTAGCAGTGTAGATATCCTCTTCAAGGATACTTTGGAAAAATTAAATCAAAAGCAACGGTGTTACAATAGCTGTACAACCCCAATGGTGTTACACCAAGGTGGGGGAGGTACGTGGAGACCAGCAGGCAGCTAGGAAGTGCTACGCAGTGTCTGCCAATCATACAGCTTTAGCAAAACAGTGCATACAGGTGGCATTAGTCTAGGAGGACATGGAAACTTCCCGGATAATCCAGGAAGAGATAGAGCCAGCGGAGCATCCTGAGCATCCAGAAAGCGAACCTATTATGCCTTATGAGGAGGAACGGAGCAAGGAGTGGGCCAGCGGATAGCCCGTAGATAGACTAGAAGAGATACCCATCAGAGATGACGATCCCTCCAAGGTTGTCAAGGTCGGGGCCACCCTTGAACCAAAAATGAAAGAAGGATTAACGAATCTCCTCAGAGAATTCAACGACATCTTCGCTTGGAGCCATGATGAAATGCCTGGAATCCTGGCTTCATTGGCCGCCCATCGACTAGCGGCAGATCAAACAGTCAAGCCCGTCAAAAAGAAGAGGCGTCACTTCAACGCTGAGAGGAACATTGCGGTACATGAAGATGTAGATAAATTAATCAAGGCAGGGTTTATCAGAGAAGTACACTATCCCGAATGGATCGCCAACGTGGTCATGGTTACGAAGGTAAATGGGAAGTGGCGTATGTGCGTCGATTACACCGACCTCAATCGGGCCAGTCCAAAAGACAGTTTTCCTTTACCAAAGATCGACCTGCTAGTTGACTCCACTTCCAGAAATAAACTCTTGAGTTTTATGGACGCGTTCTAAGGATAAAACCAAATTAAAATGCACCCGGCTGACCAAGATAAAACCAGTTTCATTACTGGGCAGGGCTTGTATTGTTACAAGGTGATGTCGTTCGGTTTGAAGAACGCGAGGGCTACATACCTGCGGCTGGTTAACAAGCTGTTCAAGCCCGAGATAGGAAGGACGATGGAAGTATACATCGACGACATGATCACAAAGTCACCAACCGCAGAAGGACATCAGGAAGATCTCCGTAAGACCTTTCTCATACTGAGAGAAAACCAGATGCGGTTGAACCCCTCAAAGTGTTCCTTCGGGGTAACAGCGGGGAAGTTTCTAGGCTTCATGGTTCATGAGAGAGGCATAAAGGCCAACCCAAAAAAAATCAAAGCTATCTTGGGCCTGGAATCCCCAAAATCACTCAAACAGGTACAAATTATGACTGGACGTGTAGCGGAGCTCAACAGGTTTATCTCTCGCTCCACCGATAAATGTCTCCCTTTCTTCAAAGCCATCAAACAAGGGAAAAACATGAAATGGAGCCAGGAGAGCGAGCAAGCCTTCCAAGCCTTGAAAGAATACCTAACAAGCCCACCGTTATTAGTCAAGCCAGTTCTCGGAGAAGAGTTGCAGATCTACCTGGCCGTCTCAGAAACTGCAATAAGCGGAGCTTTGGGCAAGGAGTGTGGCGACGGATTTCAAAGAGCCATATACTATGGGAGTCATGCTTTAACCAAGTTAGAGAGAAATTACCTATCCTGGAAAAACTGGCTCATGCTCCAGTGATCTCAGCGAGGAAGCTCCGTCCCTATTTTCAAGCTCACACAATAGCATTGGTGACGGACCAACCTCTCCACCAATTCTTACAAAGACCAAACATGTCCGGAAGGCTAGTCTTATGGGCCCTAGAGCTCACCCAGTTCGATTTAAAGTATAAGCTCCGGACCACGATTAAGGCACAGGCTTTAGCTGACTTCATGGCAGAATTTTCAGCGCTCCCAGATTAAAAGAATCCCTCAGCACCAAATGAGACTCTTGAAAAGACATCTGAGATCGACAATTGGCCGGAAGGCTGCAAGCCATGGACCTTCTTTACAGATGGAGCATCCGGGCAATCTGGGGGAGGGGCTGGCATAGTTTTAATAGATCTAGAGGGGACTGAATTCTGCCACTATTTCAGATTCGAGTTTAAAGCCACCAATAATGAAGCAGAGTACAAAGCCCTCCTAGCCGGGATGACGGTAGCCATCAAACTAGAGGCCGATTACCTGCAAATCAAGAGCGACTCATTGCTTGTTATCAATCAGGTAACTGGGGTG
The DNA here is from genome assembly GCA_033220585.1 of Dipteronia sinensis. Lineage (NCBI taxonomy): Eukaryota > Viridiplantae > Streptophyta > Magnoliopsida > Sapindales > Sapindaceae > Dipteronia > Dipteronia sinensis. The sequence continues at coordinate 5,286,419 of CM065645.1, forward strand.
TACCAGGCAAATGGAGATAATATGGCTGCCTACCTAAAGCTAGCTCAGTTGCTAAAAAATAAGTTTAAGGGGTTTAAGATCGATCAGGTGTCTCGACATCAAAACCATCGCGCAGATGTTCTAGCTAAGATAGCTGCAAATGAAGGCCAATCCTTACCACGGGGAATTCCCCTCCAAGTGATCTCCCAACCAAGCATAGCCACAAATAAAGAAGTCTACTCCCTAGATCGCCAGCCTTGCTGGATTGACCCAATCGCTGCCTACCTCCTTGAGGGAAAGCTTCCCGAGGAGCCCGATCAAACCCGAAGAATTAAAAGACTCTTGGTCCGATATTTCCCGGTAGACGGGTACCTCTACAGAAGGGGTAGATCCCTCCCCTTACTTAGATGTTTACATCCTGACGATGCTAAATGGGCGCTAAGAGAGGTTCACTTTGGGGACTGCGGGAACCACATCGGTGGAGAGTCTCTAGCATATCAAGTGCTTCGTATGCGGTACTACTGGCCGACCATCCACCAAGACGTAAGAAGCTTTGTACAATCTTGCGAGCCATGTCAAAAGACTTCAAACTTGAACCACCAGCCACCTGAGCTACTGTCATCTCTCAGCTAACCTTACCCCTTTGCCATATTGGGGATCGACCTAATTGGACCGTTTCCCATCGCTCCCGGAGAGGTGAAATATGATATCGTGGCTATCGACTATTTCACAAGATGGGTCAAGGCAGGGCCTCTTTCTAGGATATCAGCAAAGAATACGACCAAGTTTATCAAATCCAACGTGGTATGTAGATTCAGGACCCATCTCATCATCATAGCTGACCTGGGGAAGCAGTTTGATAACGCCCGATTCAAAGATTTCTACAAAGGATTGGGGATCGACCTCAGGCTCGCTTCAGTAGCCCACCCCCATACTAACGGGCTGGTGGAATCCACCAACAAGACTATCAAGAAACTTCTAAAGAATATGCTACAGCAGAAAAAAGGCAAATGGGCCGAAGAACTGCCAGAAGTCCTCTGGGCATACCAGACTACAAAGAGAACAGCTACCGGGGAGACACTTTACTCCCTGGCTTTCGGAGTTGAAGCGGTCCTCCCCATTGAACATAAATTAACCTCATTTAGGGTACAACACTTTGAGTCAGAAAGTAACGAGGTCAAGCTCCTGGCTAATCTAGACCTCCTAGAAGAGAAACGAAACCGGGTAGCGGAGAAGGTGGCAATCTACCAAAGCAAGATCGCTAGATATTTAAACCAAAAGGTCAGAGCCTGAAATTTCAAGGAAGGGGATCTGGTGCTTAGGAAAGTGACTCTGAATACTCGAAAAAGGTCGGATGGAGTCTTAAGTGTAGGGAAAAATTGCTTAAAACCGCAGCGGAAGGCGAAAAAATAATTTTCGTATAGTTTAAAATTTTTCTAAAGATTTGAACCTTAACCCTTTAATTAATTAAACTCAAATATACGGTTAGAATTAAATACCTCTTGCCGCGTGATCTGATTGACTTACGTCGATGGTAATCCGCAAGATCTTCAATCCTAGCACGTACGTGAATCACCTAGGAGCGTGGTCTCCCTTTTTCTTTGAATTGCTTACCTTAGAATGGATGTACGGAATTTTTGATCTTGATCTTTAATAGTAAAACACCAAGAGCCTAAAAAAATAGTTCCGGTCACTTTTGAATTCACAATCAATATGATTGAAACTCGCGTAACCCTAAATCGAAAGTTTGCACAAAACCTTTTAATGTTAAAGGCTTGTAAGTGCACTATCGAATGAGAACTTATTTTCTTTTTCTCTCTTGGCTGAAAATCTATGTGTATAGAGTAGGATTTTTTATTTTCAAAACAAACAAAAATCTCTCTCCATTTTGCTTCTTGGTGGCCGAAAATTCATAACCTTATATTTATAGGTTGGCCGAATTTTCTCCTTCACCAAGTAGGGTTGGCCGAATTCATTGAATAGGAAATCTAGGGTTGGTTAATTTCCTTACTTGAAAAGGAATTGTCCTTTTCCCTAATTCCTATCTATTCAAGAATCCTAACCCTTGTAGGACTAGTGGTGGCCGAATTCTTTGTATAATAAGGAGTGTATGTGGATTTAATCCTTACCACATTAGGACTCCTATCACTTAAAAGAATTCTAACCCTAATCCAACACATAGTATTTAATTTACTGATCAGGAAAATATTTTGATTTAAACTATTAATTAATTAAATAATTAATTAATTCCCATTTAATCAAAACAATAAAATAAAATAATATCTTGGGCTATTTTATTTAGCCTTGCCGCCCACACCATATATATATGGGCCTAATATTATTTTTCTTATTTTATTTAATCCATTAGACTTTAAATAAAAGCTCACATGTGAACCAGACTTATTCTTACTAGAAGAAACAAGCCTACATGTCTTCTTTTAATATATTAATGTAATAGTGCAGCCCATTAAATAAATAATAGACATATTATATTCTTAATATATTAAATGCAATTCTAGATGGACCCATAAATTGGTCCGGTAGAATATATCAAGTGATTCATGCAAGTACGTGTGGATTGTGGATCTTGGCGGGCTATCTAAATTTAAGCTTCAATAGACATAACCTAATCACAATCAACAAATGATTCACTTAGGTCCGATCTATTAATTTTAACTCATTCCACTAAAGAGCTAAAATTGAACTCTTAAATAAAGATAGAATAAGGAGATGTTTCTCATTCATACCCTAGACAATCTTATAGGAGATAGTGTATCCTCATGAATAATATCAGTAATCGCCAAGAGCTCATAGACCGCCTATAGCTCTCCAAGTTACCATATTTCCTCATATGACCACATTTTGAACTTGGATATTTTGACTTGTCCAGAAGCCATGTCTTCGATAATCATTATTGAAAACTCAACATTGAGATTTAATATCCAATACCTCAAAACATCCATATGATGATATTATACTTTCATTTAATAAATGGAGCAACGATGTCCATATCTATAAATGAAGTCCTCTATCGATTAACAAATGAATACCACCAAACTATCGAGGATAGACTATGCTATATAATCGTACTCATTGATAGCTCAAATGAGAACACTTGCAACCATAAGTCCATCATTTATCTTAGGATTTAGATAGACTATCCGATTATCCTGATAATGAAAAGACTTATATCTAGTGACGGTTCTAGATAAAGTATTTCATTGTGATCCAGTTTAATGCACCCACTGCACTAGATTCTTTTACTCGAAAACCTTTCGATGATTTTAGACTCATCATAAATCATTTGATCCCACTCAAATGCTAGTAAAAGAATTCTACAACTTTATCAAGATAGAGGTGCCCAACCTTTAACTTAAGTTGTGAACGTTATTCAAGACTAACTAAAGAATTGTGTCTACCTCATACATATCCGGATGTACAAACAATTCTTCATATCTCATGGTCTTTTGACCTTATGATTATTTACCTTGACAATTACAATTATAAATGCTATAAGATTTTGTAGAATCAAAAATCACTTTATTTATATTAAAAGATTGTCAATTACAATATTACACTCTTGCTATTGAGCATAATCCTAACAATCTCCCACTTGCGCTATAGCAAATGTGTCATATCTCTCTTTCCCATGTTCTCTAGGTGCCCATCAAAACTCTTATGAGGTAGAGCCTTTGTGAAGGGATCTGCTAGATTTTCTGCCGACGCAATTTTGGTAATCGTCACGTCTCCTCTATGAACAATCTCCCTTAAAAGATGATACTTTTTTTCAATGTGTTTTCCTCTCTTATGACTTCTTGGTTCTTTCGAATTAGCCACTCCTCCACTTTTGTTACAGTAGATAGTGATCTGCTTATTCGCACTAGGAACTACTTCTAAGTCAATCAAGAATTGGCGAAGCCAAACAGCCTCCTTGACAGCTTCACATGCAGCTACATACTCTGCTTCCATGGTGGAGTCAGCAATATAAGATTGCTTGATACTCCTCCAAATGACTGCTCCTCCTTCAAGAGTAAACACAGATCCTGATGTGGATTTTCTAGAGTCAGAATCCGATTGGAAATCAGAATCTGTATACCCAACGGGGATTAAATCCCCTCCAGAGTATACAAGCATATTATCTTTCGTTCTTCTAAGATACTTGAAAATATGCTTGACTGTCGTCCAGTGATCAGGACCAGGTTTCGATTGAAACCTGCTAACTATGCCAACAGCAAAATAAATATCTGGTCTAGTACAGAGCATTGCATACATGAGACTTCCAACTGCCGAGGCATATGAAATTCTACTCATGAATTGCTCTTCATGCTCATTCTTAGGAACTTGTTCCTTATAAAGTTTGATTCCATGCCTAAAAGGTAACATACCTTTTTTGGAATCTTGCATGGAAAACCTAGACAAGATTTTTTCTATGTATGAAGCTTGGGATAGTGCAATCGTTTTATTCTTTCTATCCCTTATTACTTGGATACCTAGAATAAAACTTGCTTCTCCTAAGTCCTTCATATCAAATTGTTTTGCTAACCATTCTTTTACTGATGTCAATACTCCCACATCGTTTCCTATGAGTAATATATCATCTACGTAAAAAATTAGGAAAACAAACTTGTCACCTTTGATCCCTTTGTATACACAAGGTTCTTCAAGGTTCTGTAAAAATCCAAAACCTTTTACAGCTTGGTCGAACCTTATGTTCCAGGATCTGGATGCTTGCTTTAATCCATAAATTGATTTCTGCAACTTGCATACCTTTTCCATTTGGCCCTTTTCAATGAATCCTTCTAGTTGCATCATATAGATGCTTTCGTCAAGACTTCCATTAAGGAAAGCTGTCTTGACGTCCATTTGCCAAATCTCTAAATCTATAGATGCTGCAATGGATAAGAGTATCCTAATGGATTTAAGCATGGCCACATGAGAGAAGGTTTCCTCGTAATCGATACCTTCTTTCTGTATGTAACCTTTAGCTACCAATCTAGCTTTAAAAGTTTCCACCTTTCCATCCATACCTCTTTTCCTCTTGTATACCCACTTGCACCCAATGGGTTTTATCCCTTTAGGCAAGTCTACAAGGGACCAGACTTTGTTATCGAACATGGATTCAATCTCAGATTGCATTGCCTTTTTCCAATGGTGACAATCAACATCCTCCATTGCTTCCTTGTACGTGTAGGGATCATCGTCGTCAGGGAGATTCTCAACAGATTCTCCTAGACCAATGTATCTTTCAGGTTGGGTTCTAACCCTCCCACTACGACGAGGAATGGTAGGTTGTTGCTTTTGTGTTGGAGTGGAAATTACAATTGGGTTAGGTTGTGAAACCTCTTGTGGAATTGTATCTCCTGACATATCATTCAGGACAATTCTACTTTTGGGAACAAAATCATTCATATAGTCCTTTTCCAGAAATGTAGCATTTGTTGAAACAAACACTTTTAGATCTGAAGGACTATAGAAATAATATCCTTTAGTTCCTTTTGAATACCCCACAAATATGCATGTTTCCGAACGGGACTCCATCTTTTCTGTCTTTCCTTTTAACACATGTGTAGGACAACCAAATATCCTTATGTGTTGTAAACTAGGCTTTCGCCCAGTCCACAACTCGTATGGTGTTCCAGGAACCGACTTCGATGGTACCACGTTTAGAATATATATTGCAGTTTGTAGATCATATCCCCAAAAAGAAATAGGAAGTGTTGAATAACTCAACATAGACCTAACCATGTTCAAAAGAGTTCTATTTCTCCTTTCTGCTACCCCATTTTGTTGAGGTGTACCTGGTGTAGAAAATTGAGAAACTATCCCATTATCAATAAGATATTGCTGAAACTCACCAGATAGATATTCTCCACCACGACCAGATCTCAAGATTTTTATGCGTTTCTCAAGCTGATTTTCTACTTCAGCTTTGAATGCTTTGAACATGTCAAAAGCATCCGATTTATGTCTCATGAGATACACATAACCAAATCTTGAGTAATCATCTGTGAAGGTGATGAAGTACTCATATCCACCTTTAGCTTGAATGCTCATAGGACCACATACATCAGTGTGTATTAGTCCTAAACATTCAGTGGCTCTTGCACCTTTGGTATTAAATGGCCTTTTGGTCATTTTACCTTCCAAACAAGATTCACAAGTTGATAGATCATCAACCTTTAAGTCACTTAAAGCTCCGTCACATACCAATCTTTTAATCATATTAAGGTTAATGTGACCTAGGCGTAAATGCCAAAGCTAGGTTTCATCTTTTGATAATTTTACTCTTTTATGATTAGGTTCCGTTATTTCTGTGTCTAACGAGTGAGAGATATTTCTATGCAAAAAGAATAGACCGTTTTCCAATGTGCCTTTGCAAACAATTTTGTCATTCTTACTAATAATAAAATCTTTCTTAAAAGTAACCGAATATCCAAATTTATTTAAACAAGAAATTGAAATTAAATTCCTCTTGAATTGAGGTACATAATAAACGTCTATTAAATCTAAATGCCTACTAGAATCTATAATAACTCTAATATTTCCCACTGCACTTGCAGACACTAACGATCCGTTGCCCAAGCGCAAATTGATTTCATTCTTATTCAGCCTTCTCCTTTCTTGGAACCCCTGTAAGGAATAACAAACATGATTAGTGGCTCCAGGGTCTATGAGCCAAGAATCTGTAGAATCTGCCTGAAAACATGTTTCAAGATAATTAATATTACCTTCTTCCTTCTTGTTCTGGGACTTTGGGCAATTTCTTTTCCAATGTCCCTTTTCACCACAAAGGAAGCATTTCCCTTTGATCTTGGTTACTTTCTTGGTCTCCTTCTTGGTAGGCCCAAGTTGCTTTTTCTTCTGTTGTTTCTTGACCTTCTGATGGGTCTTAACAGTAGCAACTTTACCAACCATATGAATCTCTTGACCTTTGCTTTTCACAAGGATCTTTTCAACGCTTTGAACATCTTGCATCAGGCCCTACAAGGTGTATTCCTTTTTGTTCAAGGTGTAGTCCAACTTGAACTGATCAAAGGAATCTGATAGTGAGTTGACAACCATGTCAATTTTGGTCTCACCATCTATCTCAGCGCCAATTAATTCTGCAATATTTAGATGTGCTATGACTTTCATCATGTGATCTTTCACAGCCTGTCCAGGTTTCATCCTAAGATTCATAAAAGCAGTCACTGCCTCTCTCTTAGTCGTCCTAGACCTCATAGCAAACATCTCTTCCAGAGACATCATAATATCAGCAGCAGACCCCATTCCTTCATGCTGCTGTTGCAACACGTCGGATATAGTAGCCATAATGTAACATTTGGCCATATCATCTGAGGTCTTCCACTGCTCATACTCATCTCTTTGCAAAATACTTGATTCATTATTAGGAGCAGGTGGTTTAGGAGTAGTAAGAACAAACTTATGTTTTTCACTTTGCAGCAACAACCCAATTTTCCTTTTCCATGTGACATAATTATCTCCAGTTAAAGTGTTATCTTTCAGGATGTTCATAAGTGATGGGGTCATGATTTCTGAATAAAACAAAAAGCATATATAAGTAAATAATCATGATAAAGCACTTTCGAATATTTATCTTGAATTAATTAAATAACTTAATCGTGAAAAATTCAACGGTGATCCAACACCCAGAAATGTTACGCCTCCTTCAGGAGTTCGCATCATTTACTAGTTGGACTAGGTCCCACCTAATTGTTAACATAACAACCAGCGTTTTCAATTTTAGCCTTGCAATTTTATTAACAAGAACTCTCGGGAGGATATTAATAAAATTACATTGAGTGTGTTACCAAGATATCGACCCTCAATTTTCTCTCACGAAAATTCCTCCTCTGCGAGTAGATCTCGTTTGAGTCAATTGTCTAGTCTATCCTTATAAGGAAGTATTTTGCTAAATTCCATTTATGGATGCCCCTCGGGGGGATTACCAATAAATAATAAAGCTCAACTAACCTTGGAGGCAATAGGTGTTCTAACACACCTTCTCCCACTCAATTATTTAAGGCGTGTGATTAAATTCCAAGGAATGATTTTTACCAAGTTATCTAGATGCCAATTAGATACCTAAATCATTCAATGCATGTTCATACCAAAAGAGATATATGAGTAGCACTCATATTCTATATGACATGTTATCATACAATAACAAATATTGTAATATTTATACATAAAAATAAATAGCCACAGTTTTGGTCCATCCTAGAAAAGCATGTAAATTACAATTGTACGGAATATAAAAAACTCCTTTCTTGGCGAACAAGACTTCAAGCGACCATCTCACGAGTGTAACTCGCTCGCCCAAAGATCACCAAGCAGCCCATGCGCATGCCTAGCCCATGCAAGGGCATGAGCTGCCGCATGGCCAGCCCATGCATGGGTTGCGCGCGCTGCTGCACCGCAACAAGCGCAGCTGCACGCTTAATTGCGTGCGCGCTTGTTGTCTCGGTGCGCGCGGGTGCCAAGCTCGGTTCCGGATGCTCCAATTTCTTCAAATCTTCGAGTCTTCGAATCTTGAATATATTACAACTTATTTTATACAATAAAATACTGCAGAAATATATATATATATATATATATATATTTTACAAATAAAAAACTGCACTTATTTTAATACAATAAAAAACTGCACTAAATTTTAATACAATAAAAAACTGCAGTATTTTTACAATAAAATTAATAAGAACTTAGCAACTACCAAGAAGGAATTATGGCGATAATAGACCACCCTTCTTGTTACAATTCCGAAACAAAAAATACATTGAAATTCTAGGACCAAAATCGAGCAATAACAATTCACTTTGTAACAACATATATAAATCCATACATTCCACATGTAATTATATATGCGAATACCTAGAGTGCCATCTCTTTCTAAAACATGCATAATCACAATAAAAAGAAATAGATTCACGTATATATACGTTAATTAATTAAGGGTACAACCAAGGCTCTGATACCAATTCTAGGGAAAAATTGCTTAAAACCGCAGCGGAAGGCGAAAAAATAATTTTCGTATAGTTTAAAATTTTTCTAAAGATTTGAACCTTAACCCTTTAATTAATTAAACTCAAATATACGGTTAGAGTTAAATACCTCTTGTCGCGTGATCCGATTGACTTACGTCGATGGTAATCCGCAATATCTTCAATCCTAGCACGTACGTGAATAACCTAGGAGCGTGGTCTCCATTTTTCTTTGAATTGCTTACCTTAGAATGGATGTATGGAATTTTTGATCTTGATCTTCAATAGTAAAACACCAAGAGCCTAAAAAAAAAGTTCCGGTCACTTTTAAATTCACAATCAATATGATTGAAACTCGCATAACCCTAAATCGAAAGTGTGCACAAAACCTTTTGATGTTAAAGGCTTGTAAGTGCACTATCGAATGAGAACTTATTTTCTTTTTCTCTCTTGGCCGAAAATCTATGTGTATAGAGTAGGATTTTTTATTTTCAAAACAAAAAAAATCTCTCTCTATTTTGCTTCTTGGTGGCCGAAAATTCATAACCTTATATTTATAGGTTGGCCTAATTTTCTCCTTCACCAAGTAGGGTTGGCCGAATTCATTGAATAGGAAATCTAGGGTTGGTTAATTTCCTTACTTGAAAAGGAATTATCATTTTCCCTAATTCCTATCAATTCAAGAATCCTAACCCTTGTAGGACTAGTGGTGGCCGAATTCTTTGTATAATAATGAGTGTATGTGGACTTAATCCTTACCACATTAGGACTCCTATCACTTAAAAGAATCCCAACCCTAATCCAACACATAGTATCTAATTTACTGATCAGGAAAAGATTTTGATTTAAACTATTAATTAATTAAATAATTAATTAATTCCCATTTAATCAAAACAATAAAATAAAATAATATCTTGGGCTATTTTATTTAGCCTTGCCGCCCACACCATGTATATATGGGCCCAATACTATTTTTATTATTTTATTTAATCCATTAGACTTTAAATAAAAGCCTACATGTGAACCAGACTTATTCTTACTAAAAGAAACAAGTCTACATGTCTCCTTTTAATATATTAATATAATAGTGCAGCCCATTAAATAAATAATAGACATATTATATTCTTAATATATTAAATGCAATTCTAGATGGACCCATAAATTGGTCCGGTAGAATATATCAAGTAATCCATGCAAGTACGTGTGGATTGTGGATCTTGGCAGGCTATCTAAATTTAAGCTTCAATAGAAATAACCTAATCACAATCAACAAATGATTCACTTAGGCCCGATCTATTAATTTTAACTCATTCCACTAAAGAGCTAAAATTGAACTCTTAAATAAAGATAGAATAAGGAGATGTTTCTCATTCATACCCTAGACAATCTTATAGGAGATGGTGTATCCTCGTGAATAATATCAGTAATCATCAAGAGCTTATAGACCGCCTATAGCTCTCCAAGTTACCATATTTCTTCATATGACCACATTTTGAACTTGGATATTTTGACTTGTCCAGAAGCCATGTTTTCAATAATCATTATTGAAAACTCAACGTTGAGATTTAATATCCAATACCTCAAAATATCCATATGATGATATTATACTCTCATTTAATAAAAGGAGCCACGATGTCCATATCTATAAATGAAGTCCTCTATCGATTAACAAATGAATACCACCAAACTATCGAGGATAGACTATGCTATATAATCGTACTCATTGATAGCTCAAATGATAACACTTGCATTCATAAGTCCATCATTTATCTCAGGATTTAGATAGACTCTCCGATTGTCCTGATAATGAAAAGACTTATATCTAGTGACGGTTCTAGATAAAGTATTTCATTGTGATCCAGTTCAATGCACCCAGTGCACTAGATTCTTTTACTCGAAAACCTTTCGATGATTTTAGACTCATCATAACTCATTTGATCCCACTCAAATGCTAGTAAAAGAATTCTACAACTTTATCAAGATAGAGGTGCCCAACCTTTACTTAAGTTGTGAACGTTATTCAAGACTAACTAAAGAATTGTGTCTACCTCATACATATCCGGATGTACAAACAATTCTTCATATCTCATAGTCTTTTGACCTTATGATTATTTACCTTGAAAATTATAATTATAAATGCTATAAGATTTTGCAGAATCAGAAATCACTTTATTTATATGAAAAGATTGTCAATTACAATATTTAACTCTTGCTTTTGAGCATTATCCTAACATTAAGCCCTAATTGGGAAGGGCCATATTTGATAAAGCTAGTTGCTTGCAATGGAGCCTACAAACTCGAAGACATGGACTGGCGACCCATCAACCACACTTGGAATGCAGATCATTTGAGGAAATTCTACCCTTAAGTAGGGAGTTCTCAAGCAAACTACCCCCATTTAGGTTTCATTAGAATCCCTAATAAAGATGTACTACGTCTCGATCATCAATAAAGTCATTTTTCTCTTTCATCTTTATCTCCAACTATGTTCAACATTAGTGTCTACACCCTTGAGTGGGAAATTCAACATGAACACTTCGAGACCAGGAAATAGCTAAATAGCCCTCATGATGCCTTGGTCGGGCTACCACTCCCAAGAAGGGTGTGAGTGTAAGAGCATAGTTGCCATCCAGATCTCGAGACCAGGAAATAGCTAAATAGCCCTCCTGATGCCTTGGTCGGGCTACCACCCCCAGGAAGGGTCAGAGTGTAAGAGCATAGTTGCCATCCAGATCTCGAGACCAGGAAATAGCTTAATAGCCCTCCTGATGCCTTGGTCGGGCTACTACCCTCAAGAAGGGTCTGAGTGTAAGAGCATAGTTGCCATCCAGATCTCGAGATCAGGAAATAGCTAAATAGCCCTCCTGATGCCTTGGTCGGGCTACCACCCTCAAGAAGGGTCTAAGTGTAAGAGCATAGTTGCCATCCAGATCTCGAGACCAGGAAATAGCTAAATAGCCCTCCTGATGCCTCGGTCGGGCTACCACCCCTAAGACTAATTTAAAAACAAATGTTTGTTTTCATGTACAGAATCAAGATCATCATAATAAGAATTCCCTACCAAAGTTTTAATGAAGTATGAACAAATTGTTGTTGCGGATGCAATTCTGGTTCCTATTCAAGACCAGGAATGAAACAAGAGTTCTCAAAGTGATTTGATTTCTCATTAAAGATAAGAGGAGCCTATCCCCCAGTAAGGTTACATCCATCCAACGGGAAGCCCAACCCCCGAGCTCGGGCTATAAAAAAAATAAAATAAAATAAAAAAAGAGGAAAGCTAAACTAAATAAGAGAAAAACGAGGTGCCCACCCCTTTTTCAGGGCAATCAAGACAAGTCATGAACGAGCTGCTTCAAGCTTTGGAAATCTCTTGGTATTCCTTTGCCGATCCTCCTCCTTCACACCGATCTTCACCATCGACCCCCTCTTCAGGTAGTTGTCCATCTTGGTTGTCCTCGCCAACCATCCCTCCATTTAGAGGCTCCACATGTTGGTCAGCGGGATCTTCCTCCAGGACTTTGTTAATCACTTCCATAACCTCAAGAGGGATAGCCGCATCAAGAAGGGCAGCCATGGACCCTGTCTGGCTCCTGTCGACCTCCATCTCCATTATAGGGGGTTCCTCAGATGTGCTCCTAGCCCCTTCCTTAGGTCCTGACTGGTCACCCTCGGATCGAGAAGACAAAACTTTACTGGAAGACTCCCCGGGACCTAAAGTAGTAAAGGTAGGAGGAGGAAATGGAAGATCGGTCTGGACGGGCTATTTTCCAGCTCCTGCTTGGCTCTAAGGAACCGCCTCGTCGCCATCAGGGCGAGATAGCTCAACAGCCTTAATCATTATTTCCTGTCTATCCCAGCCGGTAATAGATGACAAGACAAAGGGAAGAGGGAGAGCTTCTACGGCTTGAAAGGAAGCATAGAAGTATCCATCGCTGAAGGAGGTCTCCGTGTCAGCTTGCAGCTTGGTCACCTGAGCAATCAAAGCCTGATTCTCGAGGTCCAACTTTTTGGCCTCAGCTTTCCAAGAATCCCTCTGTTTGGCCCGCCGGGTAGATTGAAGACGCTCTTAATCATAAGATTGCTTCGTCCTCTCATGATCACAACGAAGCTCAGCCATCTCGATCTCAACCTTTCCCTGGTTGGAGGTCATATCTTCCACTAAAGACTGAGCCTGCTTGAGCAATCCCTTGGCTTTCTCGGCTTCGGTTTCGGCTTTTACAGCCCGGTCGCGAAGGAGGGCTACTTGCTGGCCCATCACTACATTAAACTTGAAGGCCTACAAAAGACAAAGCCAGAGTTAGAGACTGAACAAATTAGCAAAAGCAGTATGAAGGAAATGCAATTACCTCAACTAAGATAGCAGACCCCTTGGTGATCAGGACATCTACGGACATGGAGGCCATCTTGGAGATCCCACCGCCCGGACAAGACGAGATGAATTGTTCCTGGACTTCGTCCTACCCCGCTGAGCTAGACTGAGGGCGGGAACGGCTGGAAGGAATCCTTACGACACCCCTTCCAAAATCCTACGAAGCTTGGGGGGTTAGAAGCGCAGCGGAATCAGAAGGGTGAATCGAGAGGGTAGCAACTTTAGCGACTACAGTAAAAGGGGTAGAAGCAGTTGAACCAATAGCCTGGGGAGCTTTACCCAAATCCCGGAAAGCCCGCGACGTAAGGTTGGCCATCTTGGACCCAGCTAGGGAAGTTGATGGAGCAAGAGCTGGTGCGATCCCAGCAAAGGGAATATGAATTCTGGCTTGAGGAGAACGTTGGACGTCGCGGGAAACTGGTTCAACGATAAAAACTTTGAGTAAACAAATCAAAAAGGAAAACGTCAGAACCAAACTAATCAACAAGACAAAGTAAGGCAATTCAATGACACTTACGAGGAGTAGCGTCTGAGATCCGCATGTATTGGTTCACCCTACGAGGGTCGAAGGCTTCAGCGGTTGGAAACTTCAGGTTCAAGTAGTTCCTGGCTAAAATAGCCTTCAAAATAGCTTCAGACTCATAAGGCAGGGAGTCCCGGTCCCACGAGGGTTTGTCACTGAAAGCTGTGGGAATCTCGAACTCATGCCCTCCAATGAAAATCGAGCTCCCCCAGTCATCCCCCGTAAGGATCCATTCTTCCTTCCAGGCGGGGTCCTTCTTCGAAGCGCCGGGAATAACAAAGTTAAGCTTGTTCTTGGCCTTAGCGTAAAACTGACCTCGAGGAGCGCCAGATAGACTCCCGATTTGGAAAAGATAGGCTAGCTCCTCCATTCCAGGCTCTTTAGTCACCTTGATTAGCTGGCATTGTTCCCTCCATAGCACGAGGAAACCGATCAAATGCCTCCAGAAGCCAGATGTCAACTGGAGGGGAGCAAGCTGGATGGCGTTGAGTGCTCACTGAATAGTAGGATGGAGGGGGAGCCTAACCCCATTCTCGAGAGCCGTGACATGAATTGGAAGGACGCCCTTAGGGGGGTCGAAGAACTCATAACCCTTGGGAGGTACAGAGATGGAAACGCTGTCAAGAATACCATACTTCGACCTCAAACGGTCAATCACGACTGGATCAACGATGGAATCAGGGATAACCCTGAAATAATAGAGAGGAAGCCTCTCCAAGGGGGGGCCCGAAGCTGGGACTCGATGCTCCCCCGCGATGTCAACGTCCACCTCTCTATCGGAGTCGTCGTCGGCTATATCCAAAGGGAGATCAGGATGGTTAGAAAACCCGGTCCCAATGGACACATTCCTGTTTGACCGTCGATGTTGCGGGTTGGGCGGGAAATCGTTGCTGTCTAAGCTCCTTCTTGCCCGTTTCCCCGAGGCAAGGCTAAAGACCTCATCGCCATCAACTATGGAGTTAACTGAATCATGACTGGTTTTCGACATGGTGAAGTTGTAGGGAAAAATTAACTAAAACCGCAGCGGAAGGCGAAAAGTAGATTTTCGTATAGTTTAAAATTTTTCTAAAGATTTGAACCTTAACCCTTTAATTAATTAAACACAAATATACGGTTAGAGTTAAATACCTCTTGTCGCGTGATCCGATTGACTTACGTCGATGGTAATCCGCAAGATCTTCAATCCTAGCACGTACGTGAATCACCTAGGAGCGTGATCTCCATTTTTTCTTTGAATTGCTTACCTGATAATGGATGTATGGAACTTCTGATCCTGATCTTCAATCCCAAAACACCAAGAGCCTAGAAAAATAGTTTCGGTCACTTTTGAATTCACAATCGATATGATTGGAACTCGCGTAACCCTAAATCGAAAGTGTGCTCAAAACCTTTTGATGTTAAAGGCTTGCAAGTGCACTATCGAATGAGAACTTATTTTTCTTTTTCTCTCTTGGCCGAAATTCTATGTGTATTGAGTAAGATTTTTATTTTTCAAAGCAAACAAAAATCTCTCTCACTCAAGCTTCTTGGTTGCCGAAATTTATCACCTTATATTTATAAGGTGACCGAAATTTATGTAGGGAAAAATTGATATAAAACGTAGTGGAAGAAACGAAAAATAGATTTCGTATGGTTTAAAATTTTCTCAAAGTTGAACCTTAACCTTTTAATTAATTAAACTCAAATATATACGGTTAGAGTTAAATACCTCTAGACGCGTGATCCGATTGACCCACGTCGATTGGTAATCCGCAAAATCTTTTCCGATGCCCGTGAATAGTACCCACGTGAACAGTACCCACGTGAACAGTGATTGTGAACAGTACCGCGTGAACAGTGATCGTGAACAGCACCGTGTGAACAGTGATCGTGAACAGTTCCCCCCCCCCCCCCCCCCCCCCCCGTGAACAGTACCGCGACATCTTCCAATCCGAACACGTACGTGAATCACCTAGGAGCGTGGTCTCCCTTTTTCTTTGAATTGCAAACCTGAGAATGGATGAACAAAGTTTTCTTTTTCTTTTGTTAGTCACAAAACAATCAAAAGAAGACAAAAATTATTCCGGTCACTTTTGAGTTCTCAACCTAATGATCGAAACTCGTGTGAACCTAATTCGATGTTGTACACACAAGCTTATTGATGAACAAGCAATCAGTGTACTATCAAAGAATAATCTCTTCTCTCTTTTATGTTTAGTAGAATAAAAATTATCCTTTTCTATAAATTGAGAAGAAGAAGAAAAATTGAATCATTCAATCAACTATGGTGGCCGAATTCTATATGTGGTATTATATAGGGGCCGAAATTTTGCTTCCTCTTCTATTTAGGATTGCCGAAATCTTCCTCTAAATGGACTAGGGTTGCCGCAAATCACATACCAAAAAGAGTTTGTGTTGCACCCTAATTTCCATCAATCTTTAGACTTCAAAACCTAATCCAACTCATAGATATTTTTATTCTTTTATTGACTAAATAAAAAGACTTCTTATTTGATTAAATAAATAAAATTAACTATTTATTTTCTTATCAAACAAGTCTTTTACTTTTAATATACTACTACCAATAGTATAACTTTAGGAAATATATTTCCTGATCAGAAAAAGATTTGTTTCTTAATTAAACAATTAATTAATAAATTAACTAATTCTTATTTAATTAAAACAATGAAACAAAATAATATATTAGGTTAATATATACACCTTGCCGCCCCACTTATATAAATGGGCCATATATTATTTTCTTATTTCATTTAATCCATTAGACTTTAAATAAAAACCCATATGTGAACCAGACCCATTCTTACTAAAAGAAACAAGCCCACATGTCTCCATTTAATATATTAATATAATAGTGCAGCCAATTAATTAAATATTAGACATATTATATTCTTGATATATTAAAAACAATTCTAGATGGACCCTTAAATCGGCCCGGTAGAATATATCAAGTGATCCATGCAAATACGCGTGGATTGGGGATCTTGGCGGGCTATCTAAATTTAAGCTTCAATAGACACAACCTAATCACAATCAACAAATGATTCATTTAGGTCCAATCTATTAATTTTAACTCATTCCACTAAAGAGCTAAAATTGAACTCTTAAATAAAGATAGAATAAGGAGATGTTTCTCATTCATACCCTAGACAATCTTATAGGAGATGGTGTATCCTCGTGAATAATATCAGTAATCGCCAAGAGCTCATAGACCGCCTATAGCTCTCCAAGTTACCATATTTCCTCATATGACCACATTTCGAACTTGGATACTTTGACTTGTCCAGAAGCCATGTTTTCAAAAATCATTATTGAAAACTCAACGTTGAGATTTAATATCCAATACCTCAAAACATCCATATGATGATATTATACTCTCATTTGATAAATGGAGCCACGATGTCCATATCTATAAATGAAGTCCTCTTTCGATTAACAAATGTATACCACCAAACTATCGAGGATAGACTATGCTATATAATCGTACTCATTGACAGCTCTAATGATAATACTTGCAACCATAAGTCCATCATTTATCTCAGGATTAAGATAGACTCTCCAATTGTCCTCTTTAATGAAAAGACTTATATCTAGTGACGGTTCTAGATAAAGTATTTCATTGTGATCTAGTTCAATGCACCTAGTGCACTAGATTCTTTTACTCGAAAACCTTTCGATGATTTTAGACTCATCATATTCATTTGATCCCACTACAATGCTAGTAAAAGAATTCTACAACTTTAACAAGATAGAGGTGCCCAACCTTTAACTTAAGTTGTGAACGTTATTCATGACTAACTAAAGAATTGTGTCTACCTCATACATATCTGGATGTATGAACAATTCTTCATGTCTCATAGTCTTTTGAACTTATGATTATTTACGTTGACAATTATAATAATAAATGCTATAAGTAACTGTAATAATCAGAATTCACTTTATTAATATGAGAAGATTGTCAATTAAAATATTAAACTCTTGCCATTGAGCATAATCCTAACAATTTCTCCTTCTCAAAATAGGGTTGGCCGAATTCTTTGTGTAGGAAATCTAGGGTTGGCCAATTTCCTTACTTGAAAAGGAATTGTGCTTTTCTCTAATTCCTATCAATTTAAGAATCCTAACCCTTATAGGACTAGGGTGGCCGAATTCTTTATGTGGTATGGAGTGTATGTGGACTTAATCCTTACCACATTTGGACTCCTATCACTTAAAAGAATTCTAACCCTAATCCAACACATAGTATTTTATTTACTGATCAGGAAAAGATTTTGAATTAAACTATTAATTAATTAAATAATTAATTAATTTCCATTTAATCAAAACAATAAAATAAAATAATATCTTGGGCTATTTTATTAGCCTTGCCGCCCACACCATATATATATGGGCCTAATATTATTTTTCTTATTTTATTTAATCCATTAGACTTTAAATAAAAGCCCACATGTGAACCAGACTTATTTTTACTAAAAGAAACAAGCTCATATGTCTCCTTTTAATATATTAATATAATAGAGCAGCCCATTAAATAAATAATAGACATATTATATTCTTAATATATTAAATGCAATTCTAGATGGACCCATAAATTGGTCTGGTAGAATATGTCAAGTGATCCATGCAAGTACGTGTGGATTGTGGATCTTGGCGGGATATCTAAATTTTAGCTTCAATAGACATAACCTAATCACAATCAACAAATGATTCATTTAGGTCCGATCTATTAATTTTAACTCATTCCACTAAATAGCTAAAATTGAACTCTTAAATAAAGATAGAATAAAAAGATGTTTCTCATTCATACCCTAGACAATCGTATAGGATATGGTGTATCCTCGTGAATAATATCAGTAATCGCCAAGAGCTCATAGACCGCCTATAGCTCTCCAAGTTACCATATTTCCTCATATTGTTAGGATTATGCTCAATACCAAGAGTGTAATATTGTAATTGACAATCTTTTCATATTAATAAAGTGTTTTCTGATTCTGACAAATACTTATAGCATTTATTATTATAATTGTCAAGGTAAATAATCATAAGGTCAAAAGACTATAGGATATGAAGAATTGTTCATACAACCGGATATGTGTGAGGTAGACACAATTCTTTAGTTAGTCTTGAATAACATTCACAACTTAAGTTAAAGGTTGGGCACCTCTATCTTGATAAAGTTGTAGAATTGTTGTACTAGCATTTGAGTGGGATCAAATGAGTTATGATGAGTCTAAAATCATCGAAAGGTTTTCGAGTAAAAGAATCTAGTGCACTGGGTGCATTGAACTGGATCACAATGAAATACTTTATCTAGAACCGTCACTAGATATAAGTTTTTCATTATTAGGAAAATCGGAGAGTCGATCTTAATCCTAAGATAAATGATGGACTTATGGTTGCAAGTGTTATAATTTGAGCTATCAATGAGTACGATTATATAGCATAGTCTATCCTGGATAGTTTGGTGGTATTCATTTGTTAATCGATAGAGGACTTCATTTATAGATATGGAAATCGTGGCTCCATTAATTAAATGAGAGTATAATATCATCATATGGATGTTTTGAGGTATTGGATATTAAATCTCAACGTTGAGTTTTCAATAATGATTACTGAAGACATGGCTTCTGGACAAGTCAAAATATCCAAGTTCAAAATGTGGTCATATGAGGAAATATGGTAACTTGGAGAGCTATAGGCGGTCTATGAGCTCTTGGCGATTACTGATATTATTCACGAGGATACACCATCTCCTATAAGATTGTTTAGGGTATGAATGAGAAACATCTCCTCATTCTATCTTTATTTAAGAGTTCAATTTTAGCTCTTTAGTGGAATGAGTTAAAATTAATAGATCAGACCTAAGTGAATCATTTGTTGATTGTGATTAGGTTATGTCTATTGAAGCTTAAATTTAGATAGCCCGCCAAGATCCACAATCCACACGTACTTGCATGGATCACTTGATATATTCTACCGGACCAATTTATGGGTCCATCAAGAATTGCATTTAATATATTAAGAATATAATATGTCTATTATTTATTTATTTAATGGGCTGCTATATTATATTAATATATTAAAAGGAGACATGTGGGCTTGTTTCTTTTAGTAAGAATAAGTCTGGATCACATGTGGGTTTTTATTTAAAGTCTAATGGATTAAATAAAATCAGAAAAATAATATTAGGCCCATATATATATGGTGTGGGCGGCAAGGCTAATAAAATAGCCCAAGATATTATTTAATTTTATTGTTTTGATTAAATGGAAATTAATTAATAGTTTTAATCAAAATCTTTTCCTGATCAGTAAATAAAATACTATGTGTTGGATTAGGGTTAGGATTCTTAAATTGATAGGAATTAAGGAAAAGCACAATTCCTTTTCAAGTAAGGAAATTGGCCAACCCTAGATTTCCTACACAAAGAATTCGGCCACCCTAGTCCTATAAGGGTTAGGATTCTTAAATTGATAGGAATAAGGGAAAAGCACAATTCCTTTTCAAGTAAGGAAATTGGCCAACCCTAGATTTCCTACACAAAGAATTCGGCCAACCCTATTTTGAGAAGGAGAAATTTTGGTCACCTTATAAATATAAGGTGATAAATTTCGGTCACCAAGAAGCTTGAGTAAGAGAGATTTTGTTTTCTTTGAAAAATAAAAATCTTACTCAATACACATAGAATTTCGGCCAAGAGAGAAAAAGAAAAATAAGTTCTCATTCGATAGTGCACTTGCAAGCCTTTAACATCAAAAGGTTTTGTGCACACTTTCGATTTAGGGTTACGTGAGTTCCAATCATATCGATTGTGAATTCAAAAGTGACCGGAACTATTTTTCTATGCTCTTGGTGTTTTGGGATTGAAGATCAGGATCAGAAGTTCCATACATCCATTCTCAGGTAAGCAATTCAAAGAAAAAAGGGAGACCACGCTCCTAGGTTATTCACGTACGTGCTAGGATTGAAGATCTTGCGGATTACCATCGACGTAAGTCAATCGGATCACGCGACAAGAGGTATTCAACTCTAACCGTATATTTGTGTTTAATTAATTAAAGGGTTAAGGTTCAAATTTTTAGAAAAATTTTAAACTATACGAAAATCTACTTTTCGCCTTCCGCTGCGGTTTTAGTTAATTTTTCCCTACACATATGACCACATTTTGAACTTGGATATTTTGACTTGTCCAGAAGCCATGTCTTCAATAATCATTATTGAAAACTCAACGTTGAGATTTAATATCCAATACCTCAAAACATCCATATGATGATATTATACTCTCATTTAATAAATGTAGCCACGATGTCCATATCTATAAATGAAGTCCTTTATCGATTAACAAATGAATACCGCCAAACTATCGAGGATAGACTATGCTATATAATCATACTCATTGATAGCTCAAATGATAACACTTGCAACCATAAGTCCATCATTTATCTCAAGATTAAGATCGACTCTCCGATTGTCCTAATAATGAAAAGACTTATATCTAGTGACGGTTTTAGATAAAGTATTTCATTGTGATCCTGTTCAATGCACCCAGTGCACTAGATTCTTTTACTCGAAAACCTTTCGATGATTTTAGACTCATCATAACTCATTTGATCCCACTCAAATGCTAGTAAAAAAATTCTACAACTTTATCAAGATAGAGGTGCACAACCTTTAACTTAAGTTGTGAACGTTATTCAAGACTAACTAAAGAATTGTGTCTACCTCACACATATCCGGATGTATAAAAAATTCTTCATATCTCATAGTCTTTTGACCTTATATTTATTTACCTTGACAATTATAATAATAAATGCTATAAGTATTTGTAAGAATTAGAAAACACTTTATTAATATGAAAAGATTGTCAATTACAATATTACACTCTTGCTATTGAGCATAATCCTAACAATCTCCCACTTGCGCTATAGCAAGTGTGTCATATCTCTCATTCCCATATTCTCTAGGTGCCCATCAAAACTCTTCTAAGGGTAGAGCCTTTGTGAAAGAATCCGCTAGATTTTCTGCTGACGCGATTTTGGTGATTGTCACGTCTCCCCTATGAACAATTTCCCTTAAAAGGTGATATTTCCTTTATATGTGTTTACCTCTCTTATGACTTCTTGGTTCTCTCGAATTACCCATTGCTCCACTGTTGTCACAGTGTATAGTGATCTGCTTATTCGCATTAGGAACCACTTCCAAGTCAATCAAGAATTGGCGGAGCCAAACAGCCTCTTATGCAGCTTCGCATGCAGCAACATACTCAGCTTCCATAGTGGAATCAGCAATACAAGATTGCTTGATACTCCTCCATATGACTGCTCCTCCTCCAATGGTAAACACAGATCCTGATGTGGATTTTCTAGAGTCAGAATCTGACTGGAAATCAGATTCTGTATACCCAACGGGAATTAAATCTCCTCCAGAGTATACAAGCATATAATCTCTAGTTCTTTTAAGATACTTGAAAATATGTTTGACTACCGTCCAATGATCAGGACCAGGTTTCGATTGAAACCTGCTAACTATGCCAACAGCAAAACAAATATCTTGTCTAGTACAGAGCATTGCATACATGAGACTTCCAACTGCCGAGGCATATGAAACTCTACTCATTCAGCGCTTTGAACATCTTGCATCAGGCCCTGCAAGGTGTATTCCTTTTTGTTCAAGGTGTAGTCCAACTTGAACTGATCAAAGGAATCTGACAGTGAGTTAACTACCATATCAATTTTGGTCTCACCATCAATCTCAGCACCATTTAGTTCAGCAATATTGAGATGTACTATGACTTTCATCATGTGATCTTTCACAGATTGTTCAGATTTCATCCTAAGATTCATAAAAGCAGTCACTGCCTCTCTCTTAGTCGTCCTAGACCTCATAGCAAACATTTCCTCTAGAGACATCATTATATCAGCAGCGGACTCCATTCCTTAATGTTGTTGTTGCAACACGTCGGAGATAATGGCCATAATATAACATTTTGCCATATCATCAGAAGTCTTCCACTGCTCATACTCATCTCTTTGCATCACACTAGATTCATTATTAGGAAGGGGTGGTTTAGGAGTAGTCAGAACAAATTTATGTTTTTCACTTTGTAGCAACAACCCAATTTTCCTTTTCCATGTGACATAATTATCTCTAGTTAAGGTGTTATCTTTCAGGATGTTCATAAGTGATGGAGTCATGATTTCTGATTAAAACAAAAACATATATAAGTAAATAATCATGATAAAGCACTTTTAAATATTTATCTTGAATTAAATAAATAATTCAATGGTAAAAATTCAACGGTGATTTGAAACTATTTTAAGTTATTCCGAGCGGCTGGGTAGAAGGAGCAGACTCCAATCCATATACTTATATAGTCTGAAAGACGGAGGAAAGGTATTGTGCCGAGAAGATGTAGATCATGACCCTCTTCGGCGAGCACATTTGGCGTTGTGGCTTTTGGCGACCTCTGATCCAACACCCATAAATCTTACGCCTCCTTTGGGAGTTCGTACTATTTACTAGTTGGACTAGGTCCCACCTAATTGTTAACATAATAACCAGCGTTATCAATTTTAGCCTTGCAATTTTATTAACAAGAACTCTTGGGAGGATATTAATAAAATTACATTGAGTGTGTCACCAAGATATCGACCCTCAATTTTCTCTCACGAGAATCCCTCCCTGGGGAGTAGATTTCGTTTAAGTCAATTGTCTAGTCTATCCTTGTAAGGAAGTATTTTGTTAAATTCCATTTATGGACGCCCCTTGGGGGGATTACCAAAAATAATAAAACTCAACTAACCTTGGAGGCCATAGGCGTTCTAACACACCTTCTCCCACTCAATTATTTAAGGCGTGTGATTAAATTCCAAAGAATGATTTTACCAAGTTATCTAGATGCCAATTAGATACCTAAATCATTCAATGTATGTTCATACCAAAAGAGATATATGAGTGGCACTCCTATTCTATATGACATGTTATCATACAATAACAAATATTGTAATATTTATACATAAAAAATAAATAGCCACAGTTTTGGTCCATCCTAGAAAAGCATAGTAAATTACAATTGTACGGAATACAAAAACTCCTTTCTTGGCGGACAAGACTTCAAGCGACCATCTCGCGCACGAAACTCGCGCACCCAAAGATCACCACAGCAGCCCATGCACACGCCTAGCCCATGCAAGGGCATGAGCTGCCGCACGGCCGGCCTATGCATGGGTCGCGCGCTGCTGCACCGCAACAAGCGCAGCTGCACTGCTTGGTTGCGTACGCGCTTGTTGTCTCGGTGCGCGCGGGTGCCAAGACGGGTTCCGGATGCTCCAATTTTTTCAAATCTTCGAGTCTTCGAATCTTGAATATATTACAACTTATTTTATACAATAAAATACTGTAGTGATTTTTTTTTATTAACCACTACAGTATTTTTTTTTTACAAATAAAAAACTGCACAAAAAAAAACTGCAGTATTTTTAATACATTAAAAAAACTGCACTATTTTATACAACATAAAAAAAATTAAGCAACTATCAAGAAGGAACTTGTGACGATAATAGGCCACCCTTCTTATTACAATTCCGAAACCAAAATTACATGGAAAATCTAGGACCAAAATTGAGCAATAAAAATTCACTTTATAACAACATATATAAATCCATACATTCGACATGTAATTATATATGCGTATACCTAGAGTGCCATCTCCTTCTAAAACATGCATAATCACAATAAAAAGAAATAGATTCACGTATATATACGTTAATTAATTAAAGGGTACAACCAGGCTTTGATACCAATTGTAGGGAAAAATTAACTAAAATCGCAGCGGAAGGCGAAAAGTAGATTTTCGTATAGTTTAAAATTTTTCTACAGATTTGAACATTAACCCTTTAATTAATTAAACACAAATATACGGTTAGAGTTAAATACCTCTTGTCGCGTGATCCGATTGACTTACGTCGATGGTAATCCGCAAGATCTTCAATCCTAGCACGTACGTGAATAACCTAGGAGCGTGGTCTCCCTTTTTTCTTTGAATTGCTTACCTGAGAATGGATGAATGGAACTTCTGATCCTGATCTTCAATCCCAAAACACCAAAGCCTAGAAAAATAGTTCCGGTCACTTTTGAATTCACAATCGATATGATTGGAACTCACGTAACCCTAAATCGAAAGTGTGCACAAAACCTTTTGATGTTAAAGGCTTGCAAGTGCACTATCGAATGAGAACTTAATTTTCTTTTTCTCTCTTGGCCGAAATTCTATGTGTATTGAGTAAGATTTTTATTTTTCAAAGCAAACAAAAATCTCTCTCACTCAAGCTTCTTGGTGGCCGAATTTATCACCTTATATTTATGAGGTGACCGAAATTTCTCCTTCTCAAAATAGGTTGGCCGAATTCTTTGTGTAGGAAATCTAGGGTTGGCCAATTTCCTTACTTGAAAAGGAATTGTGCTTTTCTCTAATTCCTATCAATTTAACAATCCTAACCCTTATAGGACTAGGGTGGCCGAATTCTTTGTGTGGTATGGAGTGTATGTGGACTTAATCCTTACCACATTTGGACTCCTATCACTTAAAAGAATTCTAACCCTAATCCAACACATAGTATTTTATTTACTGATCAGGAAAAGATTTTGATTTAAACTATTAATTAATTAAATAATTAATTAATTTCCATTTAATCAAAACAATAAAATAAAATAATATCTTGGGCTATTTTATTAGCCTTGCCGCCCACACCATTTATATATGGGCCTAATATTATTTTTCTTATTTTATTTAATCCATTAGACTTTAAATAAAAGTCCACATGTGAACCAGACTTATTCTTACTAAAAGAAACAAGCCAACATGTCTCCTTTTAATATATTAATATAACAGAGCAGCCCATTAAATAAATAATAGACATATTATATTCTTAATATATTAAATGCAATTCTAGATGGACCCATAAATTGGTCCGGTAGAATATATCAAGTGATCCATGCAAGTACGTGTGGATTGTGGATCTTGGCGGGCTATCTAAATTTAAGCTTCAATAGACATAACCTAATCACAATCAACAAATGATTCATTTAGGTCCGATCTATTAATTTTAACTCTTTCCACTAAAGAGCTAAAATTGAACTCTTAAATAAAGATAGAATAAAAAGATGTTTCTCATTCATACCCTAGACAATCTTATAGGAGATGGTGTATCCTCGTGAATAATATCAGTAATCGCCAAGAGCTCATAGACCGCCTATAGCTCTCCAAGTTACCATATTTCCTCATATCAACACATTTTGAACTTGGATATTTTGACTTGTCCGAGAAGCCATGTCTTCAATAATTATTATTGAAAACTCAACGTTGAGATTTAATATCCAATACCTCAAAACATCCATATGATGATATTATACTCTCATTTAATAAATTGAGCCACGATGTCCATATCTATAAATGAAGTCCTCTATCGATTAACAAATGAATACCACCAAACTATCGAGGATAGACTATTCTATATAATCGTACTCATTGATAGCTCAAATGATAACACTTGCAACCATAAGTCCATCATTTATCTCAGGATTAAGATAGACTCTCCGATTGTCCTAATAATGAAAAGACTTATATCTAGTGACGGTTCTAGATAAAGTATTTCATTGTGATCCTGTTCAATGCACCCAGTGCACTAGATTCTTTTACTCGAAAACCTTTCGATGATTTTAGACTCATCATAACTCATTTGATCCCACTCAAATGCTAGTAAAAGAATTCTACAACTTTATCAAGATAGAGGTGCCCAACCTTTAACTTAAGTTGTGAACGTTATTCAAGACTAACTAAAGAATTGTGTCTACCTTACACATATCCGGATGTATGAACAAATCTTCGTATCTCATAGTCTTTTGACCTTATGATTATTTACCTTGACAATTATAATAATAAATGCTATAAGTATTTGTAAGAATCAGAAAACACTTTATTAATATGAAAAGATTGTCAATTACAATATTACACTCTTGCTATTGAGCATAATCCTAACAGAAGTCAGTAAGTAAGAAGAATGAAGAAAAAGATAAGCTTGAGAGATAGGCTATGAGAGAAAGTATATCTTGGGATAATTTGAGTTTGAAAGATGTGAGGAAGACGTTGAGATAAATAGGTATATATAGGCAAGAGGGCAGCAGCACGAGATGTTGAGATCTTCGGTTGAGATCACAAAGAATCTCGGGGACTGCCGTAACGTAACCGGATTAACTCGAAAACAAGCTAGTCAACTCACGCCACGTCACTTGCGCAGTTAATGAGGAGATCTCGCCAAGATTCTGGTAACAGTAAAGAATCTCGGGGACTACAGTAACGCAACCGGATTAATTCGAAAATGAATTAGTCTGTTCACGCCACGTCACTTACGTAGTTAATGAGAAGATTTTCCCAATATTCTGGTAACGGTAAAAAAGGAAAGATTTCCCAAATAAAATAAAAAATCTGACCCCAACCCCAAGCTCGACAACCGGTGTTCAAGTCAGAGGGTACTTCTGTTAATAGCTAAAATTGGCTAGGGACCAAAGGGGAATTTTCCACCCTCCAGGCCTATCTCCATGCCTGAGATCATCCACCAGGAGACCATGTTACCCGAAGTCGAGCTACGGCGCCGTCCTGCAGAAACAAGGACGGGCTCCAGAAACATCCGGAATAAAGCCAGGAATGATCAGATCAAGCCCGCGTCACCGAACCTAAAAACAGGAAATCCCCCCGAAGTCGGGATTACCTCGTAATCTCTTCAGAAGCTCGCCAGTACCTCGCTGAGATAGTAAGGTGTCCGCAGAAGGCCGCACCTAGCTTCAAAAGGTCAAGGGAGGATAGACCTAGCTTATAACTAGACGAAATTCTTTATATCAGGACTAGAACACTGATCGACCTCACTACCTGATGTATCCCGCCACATTACATGCCATATTCGACGATCCCTACAGGAAAACAGGCTAGACCTGAAGATACACAGGATCGCACCTAAAGACGTTACATACGTACAGAACAAGTAATAGAGTCTGAGTAGGAAACAAATTGATTTCCACCAAGATATCCTCAACTGAGCAATTAACTCAAAGTCAATGACATTTAAAGATAAAAATCCCGTCCGATAAAGAGGGGAGGGATGAGAAAATCAAGGGGGAATCAATAAGTTTAAACCTATGAAGACATTGTATAAAGGGAGGACTTCTCCTTCGGAAAGAGGTGACTACTATTCGACAGTCACACAACAAGTACCCAACTACTCCCTAGGGAAAAGTGAGATCAATTAGAGAGAGAGAGAGATGGATATCACATATTATCAATAGAGGAAGCCTTTTTTGATTCTTTTGAATAGCTAATAATATCGTTGTTTCCTTGTCATTTCATTAGGCATTAATATATATATATATACGTTCTACC
This sequence comes from Dipteronia sinensis, assembly GCA_033220585.1. Lineage (NCBI taxonomy): Eukaryota > Viridiplantae > Streptophyta > Magnoliopsida > Sapindales > Sapindaceae > Dipteronia > Dipteronia sinensis. The sequence continues at coordinate 5,314,702 of CM065645.1, forward strand.
TTGGTTATTACCTACGTGGTAATGATCTCGAGGGTGCTAACTGAGATTTATTGCCCCGAGCTAAATTTCTGTTAACACAGGTCGAGATCGACGAGCAACTCAAAGTCAAGATGGAACACGACAATATGAAAACGGCGAAACGTCAGAAAAAAGAAGCCCCCAAATCTTAGCTAGCTCAGAAAACTCAGAATAAACCTCCCAATAGGTCGACCTATCGCTTCCCCACTCCTCAACACAAGCAAGAAAAATATCTAGCAAGACGAACCCCTCCTCGGGCTTCGCCACCTCCCAGGACCGTAGCCCCGGTAATGCGAGGGGAGAAAGTGTATGACTACTACACTCCCCTGAACGCTTCCAGGGAAACAGTCTACCTTGCTATACGAGACAAGGGGCTACTCCAAAAGCCTGCTCCTATGAAAGCCCCAGTTGACAGGAGGAACCGGTACAAGTACTGTGACTTCCATGAAGACGTGGGCTACAACAATTCAGAGTGCTATAATTTGCACAACCAGATTGAAGCCTTAATAAGGGGGGATGCTTGATTGAGTTCTTACAGTAGATCAGAGATAGCATTCAGACTGGAAGGAAGATACAAGCCGAGATCCATGAGGATGCGGAGAAGAGAAAGGAGGAACAGACTGATTTAATGCAACAAATCGAGGTGATACACACCATCAGCAAGGGCCCACACTGGTTGGCACCTCCAATAATTCCCGAAAAAACCATGCAAGGAAGATCCCCCACGTAGAAGAAAGCTAGGGAGTCTTCAAGGTTAGCCAAAGCCCGATGGAGCCCTTCCAGTCAACACAGATCGTTTTCACTGAAGCAGATGTCTTCAACACCGTGCAACCTCATGATGATCCCATGGTGATCACGATACAAATTGCCAACTGCCTGGTCCATCGCGTGCTCGTAGATAAGGGCAGCAGTGTAGATATCCTCTTCAAGGATACTTTGGAAAAATTAAATCTGAAGCAATGGTGTTACAATAGCTGTACAACTCCTCTTTATGGGTTCACCGGGGATTTGATCATACGGGTGGGATCAAAAATTCTCCCTGTGATCATCAGAACCACACCTCTCCAACATAATGTTATGACGGACTTTGTTGTGGTTGACACCCCATCGACCTATAATGCTATCCTAGGGAGACCATTTATGTCCTCCTTGAAGGGAGTCTTGTCTATATATCACAATGTCCTGAAGTTCCCGGTGGGAACCAAGGTGGGGAAGGTACGTAGAGATCAGCAAGCAGCTAGGAAGTGCTACGCAGTGTCTGCCAATCCTACAGCTTTAGCAAAATAGTGCGTACAGGTCATAATAACCTAAGAAGACATGGAAACATCCCGGATAATCCAAGAAGAAATGGAGCCCCCGGAGCATCCAGAGAGCAACCCATTATGCCTTATGAGGAGGAACAGAGCAAGAAGTGGGCCAGCGGGCAACCCGTAGATAGATTAGAGGAGATACCCATAAGAAATGACGATCCCTTGAAGGTCGGGGCTACCCTCGAGCCAGAAGTTAAAGAAGGCTTGATTGGTCTTCTCTGAGAATTCAGCGACATCTTCGCTTGGAGCCACGATGAAATACCTGGGATCCCAGTATCATTAGCCGCCCATCTACTAGTGGTAGATCCAACAGTCAAGCCAGTCAAATAGAAGAGGCGTCACTTCAACGCTAAGAGGAACGCTGCGGTGCAGGAAGAAGTAGATAAATTGATCAAGGCAGGGTTTATCAGAGAAGTGCGCTATCCCGAGTGGATCGCCAACGTGGTCATGGTTACGAAACCGAATGGGAAGTGGCGTATGTGTGTCGACTACACCGACCTCAACCAGGCATGTCCAAAAGACAGTTTTCCTTTACCAAAGATCAACCAGCTGGTTGACTCCACGTCAAGAAATAAACTTCTGAGTTTTATGGACGCGTTCTCAGGATACAACCAAATTAAGATGCATCAATCTGACCAAGATAAGACCAGTTTCATTACTAGGCAGGGCTTGTACTGCTATAAGGTGATGCCATTTGGTTTGAAGAATGCAGGGGCTACATACCAGCGGTTGGTTAACAAGTTGTTCAAGCCCGAGATCGGAAGGATGATGGAGGTATATATCGAGGACATGATCACAAAATCACCAACCGCAGAAGGACATTGGGAAGACCTTCGTAAGACCTTTCTTATACTAAGAGAAAACCAGATGCGGTTGAACTCCTCCAAGTGTGCCTTCAGGGTAACAGTGGGGAAGTTTCTAGGTTTCATGGTTCATGAGAGAGGCATAAAGGCCAACCCAGAAAAAATCAAAGCTATCTTGAACCTGGAATCCCCCACATCACTCAAACAGGTACAAATTCTGACTAGACGTGTAGCGGCGCTCAACAGGTTTATCTCTCGCTCCACCCATAAATGCCTCTCTTTTTTCAAAGCCATCAAACAAGGGAAAAACATGAAATGGAGCCAAGAGAGCGAGCAAGCTTTCGAAGCCTTGAAAAAATACCTAACAAGCCCACCGTTGTTAGTCAAACAAGTTCCTAGAAAAGAGCTGCAGATCTACCTGGCCGTCTCAGAAACTGTAGTAAGCGAAGCTTTGGCCAAGGAGTGTGGCTACGGGATTCAAAGGCCCATATACTATGTGTGGCATGCTATAACCAAGTCAGAAAAAAATTATATTCTCCTGGAAAAGCTCGCTTATGCTCTGGTGATCTCGGAGAGGAAGCTCCGTCCCTACTTTCAAGCTCATTCAATAGCAGTGGTGACGGACCAACCTCTTCGCCAATTCTTACAAAGACCAGATGTGTCCGGAAGGCTAGTCTTATGGGCCCTAGAGCTCACTCAGTTCAATTTAAAATATAGGCCCCGGACCACGATTAAGGCACAGGCTTTGGCAGACTTCGTGGCAGAGTTTTCAGCACTCCCAGGTCAAGAGAATCCCGCAGCACCAAATAAAATCCCTGAAAAGACCTCCGAGATTGACAATTGGCCGGAAGGCTGCAAGCCCATGACCCTCTATACAGATGGAGCATCCGGGCAAGTTAGGGGAGGAGCTGGCATAGTTTTAATAGACCCGGAGGGGACTGAATTCTGTCGTTATTTCAGATTCGAGTTTAAAGCCACAAATAATGAAGCAGAGTATGAAGCCCTCTTATCCGGGATGAAGGCAGCCATCGAACTAGAGGACGATTACCTACAAATCAGGAACGACTCATTGCTTGTTGTCAATCAGGTGTCTAGGGTGTATCAGGCAAAGAGAGATAACATGGCCGCCTACCTAAAGCTGGCTCAGTTACTTAAAAATAAGTTTAAGGGGTTCAAGATCGATCAGGTGCCTCGACACCAAAACCACCGCGCGGATGTTCTTGCTAAGATAGCTACAAATGGAGGCCAATCCTTACCACGAGGAATTCCTCTCCAAGTGATCTCCCAACCAAGCATAGCCACCAATAAGTAAATCTGCTCCCTAGATCGTCAACCTTGCTAGATGGACGTGATCGTTGCCTACCTCCTAGAGGGAAAGCTTCTCGAGGAGCCCAATCAAGCCCGAAGAATTAAAAGACTCTCGGTCCGATATTTCCTGGTAGACGGGTACCTCTACAGAAGGGGTAGATCCCTCCCCTTTCTTAGATGTTTACATCCTAACGATGCTAAATTGGCGCTAAGAGAGGTTCACTCTGGGGACTGCGGGAACCATATCGGTGGAGAGGCTCTAGCATATCAAGTGCTTCGTATGGGGTACTACTGGCCAACCATCCACCAAGAGGCAAGAAGCTTTGTATAATCTTGCGAGCCATGTCAAAGGACTTCAAACTTGAACCACCAGCCACCTGAGCTACTGTCATCTCTCAGCTCACCTTACCCCTTTGCCATGTAGGGGATCGACCTAATTGGACCATTTCTCACCGCTCCCGGACAGGTGAAATATGCTGTCGTGGCTATCGACTATTTCATAAGATGGGTTGAGGTAGGGCCTCTTTCTAGGATATTAGAAAAGAATACGACCAAGTTCATCAAAACCAACGTGGTATGTAGATTCAGGACCCCTCTCATTATTATAACTGATCTGGGCAAGAAGTTCGACAACGCCCGATTCAAAGATTTTTGCAAAGTGTAAGTTCCTCATATTTTGATTGGCTTATTTCGTTGACAAACCACATTGGGGATTATTCGTTGTAAGGGTACTTTAGGCCTCTTGAGTGTGATCAAGCTTCAAGGACATCATCTCTCTCAAAGAGCACTTCAAAGGTATCTCACTAGTTTAACTTTCTTTGAAGAGATCTAGTTGCACACACTCACTTGCATGCACTATGTTCCTATCTTCATGAAATTGAATGATGTATTGTATGCCTCTTTTCACACTCCACACTTGCACATTTTGCACATCTCTTAGTGTGTTGAGTTTGCCCAGAAAAGAGAATTTCTTCTCTTAGCGCGGCCTAGACCGCTTGGCAAGAAATGCTTGCACCGCGGCATACAGAGCGGTATACCTCAGCAGGGTCAAGCTCCCTGTACCGCTTCCTGTACACTTGCACGCAAAGCGACCCAACTTGCGGTGTTGTCCAGTAGGCCTCTGTTGCCCATACCGCGGCCTGTGCACCTGCATGCACAGCGCCCTGCACTGCGTTATTGTCCAGACGGTGCACTGCTGTGTGTACCGCGGTCTGGACACTTGCCTGCGACGTGGTCCATCTAGCGGTATTGACGGGATTTTATGGCCTAAGTTCAAAACGACGCAGTTTTAACTAGGGCTCCCTTATATATACTCTATCTTCTTCCTTGCTCGTTTTCATGAGTTAAAGAAGCCATTATTGAGAGGCCAAGCTTCCCTTAGAGAGAGAAACTCCCAAGAACTCATCTTTACTCAACCAAACACAAATCCATGTGCATCTAACCTCTTCAAGCATTATCTCATCATGGATTCTTCTTGCTTTCATTGACTAGGTAACTTGAACATGCCCTAAATCTCTTTGTATTTATTTATGTTCTTGTTTGCCTAGGGTTAGCTCTTTTATGTGATTTTATTGCATATCTTTATGTTTATTGTCATTTATAACATGATTGGGTTGTTGTGTATTGGTTGAGAGCATTGTTCATTAATAGCTAGCATTTAGGACGATTTTACCCTTCTAGCTAAATCTTCATGCATTTGCATTTAGATATTGATGTCTAGGATTTGCATTTATTGACATCTTTAAATCCTTAGATAAGCATTTATTGTTGCCTAGCATTAATTGCATGTTTGAATATCTTTTACATATTCACATAGGTTGTTTAACCTCTTCATTGATTGTTAAGCTTTGTGACTAAGTGAGTTAGTGCACAAGCTTATGGTCAAGAATCACTATTAAAGGCCTGTTGGGTAGAGTGAAAGGGTTAGTGACCAAGTAGGTGTGACTTGAGGTCAACCTAGGTTGTAAAATTTCGTTCAAATAGTGGATTTGAGGACCGTATGTGGCTAGAAGGATAGCCCGTGAGTTTTGCCCAGTTGGAGGGTTTCTCACGTAAATCAATCCTTGTGTTTTTATTGTTTTCCGCATATTTATGTTGGATTGATTGATTGCTAATATGAAGTAGGATTATTAAAATTGATTATGTCGAAAAGTTGGTAATAAATCAACTAAAACCTATTCACCCCCCCTCTAGGTTGTATTAGACACACTTTGTGTATTTTCACAAAGGATTGGGGATCGACCTCAGGCTCGCTTCCGTAGCCCATCCCCAGACTAACGGGCTGGCGGAGTCCACCAACAAGACTATTAAGAAGCTTCTAAAGAAGAAACTACAGTAGAAAAAAGGCAGATGGGTCGAAGAGCTGCCATAAGTCCTCTAGGCATACCGGACTACAAAGAGAACAGCCACCGGGGAGACACCTTACTCTCTGGCTTTGGGAGTTGAAGGAGTCCTCCCCATCGAGCATAAATTAACCTCATTTAGGGTGCAGTATTTTAAACCCAAAAGTAATGAGGTCAAGCTCCGGGCTAATCTGGACCTCCTAGAAGAGAAACAAGACCGGGTAGCATAGAAAGTGGCAATCTACCAAAGCAAGATCGCTAGATATTTTAACTGAAAGGTCAGAGCCTAGAATTTCAAAGAAGGGGATCTGGTGCTTAGGAAAGTGACCTTGAATACTCGAAAAAGGTCAGATGGAGTCCTAAGCCCTAATTGGGAAAAGCCATATTTGATAAAGTGAGTTGCTCGCAATGGAGCCTACAAACTCGAAGACATGGATGGACGACCCATCGACCACACTTGGAACGCAGATCACTTGAGGAAATTCTACCCCTGAGCAGGGAGTTTTCAAGCAGATTACCTCCATTTAGGTTTCATTAGAATCCCTAATAAAGATGTATTACATCTCGATCATCAATAAAGTCATTTATTTTTTTTTTTTTATCTCTGACTATGTTCAACATTAGTATCTGCATATTCGACGGGGAAATTCAACATAGACACCTCAAGACCACTGACTAGCCGGGGAAGCCCCATCCCTACCCCTGATGCCTTGGTCGGGCTACCACCCCCAAGAAGGGTCTGAGTGTAAGAGCATAGTTGCCATCAAGATCTCGAGACCAGGAAGTAGCTAAACAACCCTCCTGATGCCTTGGTCGGGCTACAACCCCCAAGAATGGTCTGAGTTTAAGAGCATAGTTGCCATCCAGATATCGAGACTAGGAAGTAGCTAAACAGCCCTCCTTATGCCTTGGTCGGGCTACCACCCCCAAGAAGAGTCTGAGTGTAAAAGCATAGTTGCCATCCTAATCTCGAGACCAGGAAATAGCTAAACAACCCTCCTGATGCCTTGGTCGGGCTACCACCCCCAAGAAAGGTCTGAGTGTAAGAGCATAGTTTCCATCCAGATCTCAAGACCAGGAAATAGCTAAACAACCCTCCTGATGCCTTGGTCGGGCTACCACCCCCAAGAAGGGTTTGAGTCTAAGAGCATAGTTGCCATCCAGATCTCGAGACCAGGAAATAGCTAAACAGCCCTCATGATGCCTTGGTCGGGCTACCACCCGCAAGAAGGGTCTGAGTGTAAGAGCATAGTTGTCATCCAGATCTCGAGACCAGGAAATAGCTAAACAGCCATCCTGATGCCTTGGTCGGGCTACCACCCCCAAGAAGGGTGTGAGTGTAAGAGCATAGTTGCCATCCAGATCTTGAGACCAAGAAATGGCTGGACAGCTCTCCTAATGCCTCGATTGGGCAACCTCTCCTGAAACGGATTTAAATATCTCATAATGCCTCGATCGAGCTACCTCTCCTGGAACGGATTTAAATATAAATATTTTTTTCCTTTGCAGGATCAAGATCATCCTGATAAGAATTCCCTACAAAGCCAAAATGAAGTATGAACAAATCATCAGAGTAAAGTATGAACAAATTATCATCAAGGATGTAGTTTTGGTTCCTAGTCAGGACCAGGAATAAAACAAGAGTTTCTCAAGCGAGTCAATTTCTCATTAAAAACAAAGGAGCCTATCCCCCGGTAAGGCTACATCCATCAAGCGGGGAGCCCAATCTCTGAGTACGGGCTACAAAAAAAAAACAACTAAACTAATCAAGAGTAAAACGGGGTGCCCACCCTCTTTCCAGGCAATCAAGGCCAGTCATGAACATGCAGCGTCAAGTTTTGGAGCTCTCTTGATTTCCCTCTGCTGATCCTTATCCCTCATGCTGATCCTCACCATCAACCCCTCCCCCCCCCCCCCCCTTCAGGTGGTTGCCCATCTTGGTTATCCTCGCCAACCATCCCTCCATTCAGAGGCTCCTCCTTTTGATCAGCAGGATCTTCCTCGAGGACTTCGTTAATCACTGCCATAACCTCAGGCGGGATAGCCGTATCAAGAAGGGCAGCCATAGACCCCGTCTGGCTCCTGTCGACCTCCATCTCCATTATAGAGGGTTCCTCAGACGGGCTCCTTGCTCCTTCCCCAGCTCCTAGCTGATCTCCATCGGATGGCGAGGACAGAACCTTACTTGAAGATTCCCTGGACCTGTGGTAGTACAGAGAGGAGGAGGAAATGAAGGATCTACCTGGATGGGCTGCTTTCCAGCTTCTGTCTGGCTTTAAGGAACCGTCTCGCCATCATTAAAGCGAGACAACTCAGCAGCCTTAATCATTATCTCCTTTCTATCCCAACCGACGATGGATGAAAGATCAAAGGGAAGAGGGAGAGCCTCTGCGACCTGAAAGGAAGCTTAGAAATATATATCACTAAAGGAGGTCTCCGTGTCAGCTTGCAGCTTGGTCACCTGAGCAGACAAAACCTGATTCTCGAGGTCCAACTTCTTAGCCTCAGCTTTCCCAGAATCCCTCTGTCTGGCCCGCCGGGTAGATTGGAGACGTTCTTGATCATAAGACTACTTCGTCCTCTCATGATCACAACGAAGCTCGGCTAGCTCGATCTCAAATTTTCCTTGGTTAGAGGTCATCTCTTCTACTAAGGTCTGAGCCCGCTTGAACAATCCCATGGCTTTCTCGGCTTCTGCTTCAGCCTTGGCAGCTCGGTCATGAAGGAGGGTTACCTGGTGGCCCATGGCTACATTTAACTTGAAGGCCTATAAAATACAAAGCCAGGGTTAGAAATCGAACAAGCTGGCAGAAGCAGTACGAAGAAAATATAGTTACCTCAGCTAAGACAGCAAACCCCTTGGTGAGCAAGAAATCCACGAGCATTAAGGCTATCCTGAAGATCCCACCGCCCGGACAGGACGCAATGAATTGTTCCAGGACTTCATCCTGCCCTGTCGAGCTCGACTTAGGGCAGGAACGGCTAGGAGGAATCCCTGTGAAACCCATTTCAAAGTCCTCCAAAGCTCGGGGGGTTGGAAGCATAGCAGAATCAGGAGGACGAATCGTGGGAGTAGCAATGTTAGTAACAGCAATAGAAGGGGCAGAAGCAGTTGGACCAACAGCTTGGGGAGCCTTACCCAAAGCCTGAAAATCCCATGATGCAAGGTTCACCATCCTAGACCCAGCTGGGGAGGTAGATCGACCCCAGCAAAGGGAAGAGGAGTTCGAGCCTGAGGAGATCATTGTACGTCGCGAGAAGATGGCTCAACAACAAAAATAGTGAGTAAACAAAACAAAAAAGGAAACGTCAGAACTAAGCTAGTCAACAAGACAAAGCAAGACGATTCAGTGACACTTACGAGGAGTAGCATCTGAGATCCACAGGTATCGATTCACCCTGCGAGGATCGAAGGCTTCAGCGGTCGGGAACTTTAGGTTCAAGTAGTTTCAGACTAGAATAGCCTTCAAAATAGTTTCAGATTTAGAAGGCAGGGAGTCCCGGTCCCACGATGGTTAGTCACTAAAAGCTGTGGAAACCTTGAACTTATGCCTCCCCAATAAAAATCGAGCTTCCCCAGTCACCCCGCGTAAGGATCCACTCTTCTTTCCAGGCGGGGTCCTTTTTCGAAGCACCAGAAATGACAAAGTTGAGTTTGTTCTTGGCTTTAGCATAAAACTGATCTCGGAGAGCGGCAGATAGGCTCTCGATTTGGAAAAGGTAGGCCAGCTCCTCTGCTCCGGGCTCTCTCATCACCTTGCTCAGCTGACATTGTTCCCTCCACAGCACGACGAAGCCAATCAAATGCCTCAAGAAGCCGGGTGTCAACTGGAGGGGAGCAAGCTGGATGGCATTGAGAGCTCGCCGAAGAGTAGGATGAAGGGAAAGCCTAACCCCATTCTCGAGAGCCGCCACATGAATTGGAAGCACGCCTTTAGAGGGATTGAAGAACTCATAACCTTTGAAAGGTACTGAGATAGAAATGCTATCGGGAATGCCGTACTTAGACCTCAAACGGTCAATTGAGTTCGGATCAACGGTGGAATCAGGGACAACCCTAAAATCATAGGGAGAAAGTATCTCCAAAGGGAGGCCGGTAGCCGGGACTCGATGCTCCCCTGTGGCGTTGCCGCCAACCTCTTTATCATAATCTTCATCGACTAGATCCAGAGGATGGTCGGGATGATCAGAAAACCCTGCCCCAATGGACACTTTCCTGCTCGACCGCCGACGTTACGGATTGGGCAGAGAATCATCACTATATAAGCTCATCCTTACCCATTTTCTAGGGGCTAGGCTGAAGACCTCTTCGCCGTCAACCATGGAATCAATGGAGTCACGACTGGTTTTCGACATGATGGAATGAAGTCGGTGAGGAGGAGGAATGAAGAAAAAGATATGCTTGAGAGAAATTTTATCTTGGGAAAATTTGAAATTTGAGAGATATGAGGAAGACGTTGAGATAAACAAGCATATATAGGCAAGAGGGCAGCAGCACGAGCAGTCGAGATCTTCGGTTAAGATAACCTAAAATCTCAGAGACTGCCGTAACGCAGCCGGATTAACTCAAAAATAAATCAATCAGCTCACGCCACATCAATTGCGCAGTTAATGGGAAGATTTCCCCAAGATTCTGGTAACAGTAAAGAAGAAAAGATTTCCCAAAAAAAATAAAAAAATCTGACTCCAACTCCAAGCTCGACAACCAGTGTTCAAGTCAGAGGGGACTTCTGTTAATAGCCAAATTTGGCTAGGGACCAAAGGGAAATTTTCCACCCTCTAAGTCTGGCTCCATGCCCGAGGTCATCCACCAGGAGACCATGTTACCCGAAGCCGAGCTACGATATCGCCCCACAGAAATAAGGACGGGCTCCAGAAATACCCTAAATAGAGCCCAACTCGGTCAGATCGAGCCCGCATCATCGAACTTGAAACCAGGAAATCCTCCCAAAGTCGGGATTACCTCTCAACCTCTCTAGAATCTCGCCTATACCCCGCTGACATATTGGGATGTTGTTGGAGGCCGCACCTAGCTCCAAAAGATCAAGGGAGGTCAGACCTAGCTTCTGGCTAGACTAAGCTCCAGAGTATCGGGGCTAAGACACTGATCGACCTCACTATCTGATGTACCTCACCATAATATACACCATATTCAACGACCCTTATAGGGATCATGCTAACAAGACATGAAGATACACTGTATCATATCTTAAGATGTTACATACGTACAGAACAAGTAATAGAGTCCAAGCAGGAAACAAATTGATCTCCACCAAGATATTCTCAACTCAGCAATTAACGCAAGGTCAATGACATTAAAATGTAAAATCTCGTCCAATAAGGACGGAAGGGATTGAGAAAATCAAGAGGAGAATCAGTTAGTTTAACCTATGAATACAATGTATAAAAGAAGGACTTCGGCTTTCAGAAAGAGGAGACTACTTTTTGACAGGCATACGACAAGAACCCTACTACACCCTAGAGAAATTGAGAGCAATTTGAGAGAGATCTGTATATCATACACTATTAATAAAGAAAGCATTTTTTATTCTCTTTGGTGGATAATAGTACCAATATTCCTTGTCATTTTATAAGGCACTGTCAAACATACATTCAACCTTGGCCACCACTTATGTGGTAGTGGTCTCGAGGGTGTTAACGTAGATTTCTCACCCTGAACAAATTTTCTGTTAACAATAATCATAAGGTCAAAAGACTATGAGAAATGAAGAACTGTTTGTACATCTGGATATGTATGAGGTAGACACAATTCTTTAGTTAGTCTTAAACAATATTCACAACTTAAGATAAAGGTTGGGAGCCTTTACCTTGTTAAAGTTGTAGATTCTTTTGCTAGCATTTGAGTGGGATCAAATATGTTATGATGAGTCTAAAATCATCATAGTGTAGTGTCTTTAGGCAAAAGAATCTAGTGCACTAGGTGCACTGAATAGGATCACAGTGAAATACTTTATCCAGAACCGTTAGTGGATAAACGTTTTCACTTGAGGACAATCGAAGAGTCTATCTTAATCCTGAGATAAATGATGGACTTATGGTTACAAGTGAGTACGATTATACAGCATAGTCTATCCTCGATAGTTTTGTGGTATTCATTTGTTAATCAACAGAGAACTTCATTTACAGATATGGACATCGTGGCTCCATTTATTAAATGTGAGTAGAATATTATCATATGGTTATTTTAAGGTATTGGATAATAAATCTTAATGCTAAGTTTACAATAGTGTCTATTGAAACATGGCTTCTGGACAAGTCAAAATATCCAAGTTTAAAATATGGTCATATGAATAAATGTGGTAACTAGGAGAGCTATAGGCGGTCTATGAGCTCTTGGCAATTATAGATATTTTTCGTGAGGATACACTATCTCTAATAATGTTGTCTAGGGTACGAATGAGAAATATTAACTTACTCTATCTTTACTTAAGAGTTCAATTTTAGTTCTTTAATGGATTGAGCTAAAATTAATAGATCGAACCTAAGTGAATCATTTGTTGATTGTGATTGGGTTATGTCTATTGAACCTTAAATTTAGATAGCCCGCCAAGATCCCCAACCCACACGAACTTGCATGGATCACTTAATATATTCTACCGGACCAATTTCTAGGCCCATCTAGAATTGTTTTTGGATTTTGGAATCCAAAAAGTTTTGGAAAGGTGCGGTCATATGTGATCAAGACATGCGGTAACTCTTCAAAAGGCCTGGAATGGGCTGCTAAGGATGTAGGAATCCTAGAGCGGCCCTAATGGGATGCGTTTAGCATTCCAATAATACATTAAGAATATAATTTGCACATTTTAATTAAATGGGCTACTAAATTATATTAATGTATTAATTTAAGGCATGTGGACTTGTTTTTTTTATAGTAAGAATGGGTCTAGTTCACATTTGAACTTTTTATTAAAGTCCAATGGATTTGATAAAATAGAAAAACAATATATTACACATATATATTTATATACTTGGGCGGCAAGGCTAATAATATTAGCTTGATATATTGTTTTATTTTATTAATTAATCAAATGGAAATTAATTAATTAATTGTTTGATTAAAAGTCAAAATATTTTTCTAACTAGGAAAAGGATTCCTAATGTCGTACTATTATAAGTAGTTTACTAGGAGAATGACTCTTAGTGTCATAATTATTGATAGTAGTATACTAGGAGAAGGACTCTTAGTGTCATACTATTGTCAGTAGTATGTAAAGTATCAAATACTTTATTTGATAAGTAGATAAATTAAAAAGAGTTATTATTTTATCTAGTCAAATTAAGAAGTAATTGATAAAATCACAATTTTATATTCAATTTTATTATTGGATAATACACTCATGAGTTGGAATAGGTTTGAACTATTAAGTTGATGTGGTTTTGGTGAAATCAAATCCTTCAAAGTGTAGGAAAATTTCAGCCACTATATATATATCAAGAATTTTATTTTTGATATATGAGTTCAAAGAAGAAGTTATTTTTTTTAAGAAAATTTTTATTCTCTTGCTTTTGAATAAAAAAAAAACTTCCAACTCAAGAAATGGGTGTAGAATTCGGCCAAAGAGAAGAAGAATAAGGAGCGTTTTATTTTTGATAGTGTACTAGAAGCTTTTCTATTAAAAAGCTTTATGCACAAGATCGAATTAGGGTTCACGCGAGTTCTTGATTAAAAGATTGAGAATTCACAAGTGACCAAACGTTCTTTATTTTCTTTACGAGGATTGTTGTGACTAACAAAAGAAAAAATGTTTGGTTTTCCATCCTCAGGTTTACAATTCAAAGAAAGGGAGCCCACACTCCTAGGTGATTCACGTTCATGATTGGATCAGAAGATCTTACGTATTCAATTCGAAGCAAGCAGATTCAAATCGACGCAAAATCAATCGTCACATGAAAAAGGTACGATACTTTTACTATATGTTAATTAATCAAGGGTTAAGGTTCTTTCTTTTAAAAGGAAAATTTTTGAATTATACCAAACCTACTTTTTCGCTTCCGCCGCATGTTTTTCCGTACAACTGCGTGGGTACCGTACTCGCACACTACCCGAGTACTACGTGCCAGATTCACCCAGGTCAGCATTTTCAGACCTAATTTTGGAAACCCTATAAATATATCTTGTCCTTATTTCGAAAATACTCTCTTACAATTTCTACCACCCTCTTCCAAGAAACCACTTTTCTCTTCCTTCTATTACTAACCACTAACCTAGATATAGGAATCTTTCCTCACCAAATCCTAACCATCTTACATAATCTTCATCCTTTCCTACTTAAGAAGTCTTCTAGGAGAGGGGGTTCAAGCTTCATGATGGAGGATTCTCTACATGGGTTTTCTCTTACCCTTTTCTCTTAGTTTATACTTTGTATTTAGCATGAGTAGTCAAATTCTATGTGGGAGTTGATGTAATGAATTATGGATTGTGGGTTATCCACCATACTTTAGATTTGATTATATAGTTCCATTCATTGTGCTTAATTGTGTTTAATCTTCTCTTGAAATTAAGTAGGCTCTCCAACTTTTGATTCTTGTTGATTGATTGAACTTATTAGAGTAATTAATCTTTAATTGCATTTCTTTGTGAATTGGGCAGGCTCTCCAACTCCCATTTCACTTAGAGGTTGAATTTGTTCTTAATGCTTTTGATACTCACCTTGGGTTAGGTAGGCTCTCCAACTCCCAATCTATTGTAGAGGTTAAATTGTGATGTCTTTGTGGGATAAGTAGGCTCTCAAACTCTTAACCCATGTTTGACATCAATTTATGCTTTTAACCATTCACACTAAAGGTGTTAAAACAAGCTCACTTGAATAGGAAGGGATATGTTGTGAGCTCTCCAATCCAACTTGTCTCGGCTAGTGTGAAAGGGGTAGATTGTGAGCTCTCAAATACAAGCCATCCTGGCCACCTAAATCTATCCAAAGCGAGAGTGGAAGGGGTGGATTGTGAGCACTCCAATCCAAGCCATACCGAAAACTTAAGTTAGGAAGATAAACCATATAGAAAATCAAATAGGTCTTAAGAGACGGATTACCCATTATTCGTGTATGAATTGTATCAACTCCCTCATTCACATCTCTTTATCTTATACATCTGCATTCTTTCTAATTGTTAGTTTAACTTTAGATTAATTAACTTAACTGTAGTTTGCACAGTAGTTATTAACTTTCAAAACAACCATTGATATTTACTTTTCATGCTTAGTTTTAGTTTTATAGTAGTTAACTAGTTTTAGCCATTTAGTTTCTCTTTCCCTATGGACGATACCCTTACTTGCCCTTGTACTTGTTTTGTAAACATTTGAGGCATTGCTAAGGTTTTATAATTTTCTTTTGGTATTACATACACGGAAAATACGTGTCAAAAATGGTGCCGCTGACGAGGAAAGGTGCTAATTAGGTAGCTAATCCTAGTTTTCTACCTTATTTCTTAGTTATTTTTAGTTTTCTTGTTCTTTTTTATGCTTTGGTAGTTTTTGTTTTTCTTTTATTTTAGGTTTTCTGGATTTCTTTAGACAGTATACGGGACCTATAAGTGGACCATGTGGAAATTTTGAGAATCCAAGGCCAAGCTACGCACCTTGTGAGCATATGTGTAACATGATTTAGAGTACTAACCAAGACTCTATCTCATCATACCAATCAAAATCCTTGGATGATGAGATGACAGAGTTGATGAAGAATAGTCTTCAGGGAAACGAGGAAATTCAAGCTTCCCAATAGAGAACCATGCAAATACTTCAATCTGCACAACAAACATGTGAGCAGATGATCAATAACCATGTGTTAACTAGCTGGCCAAACAATTCAATAGAGTCCGCATTAAAAAAGTACCTCAACAACTCAACCAATGAGCATTACGACCAGTTCAAAATGAACAAACAAGTGGAATCCTCAAATAGCCCAGAGGAATGGCATGGTCATGAGAGTTGTTTAGCAGTAAACAATCCCACACAAGGGAAGACAAGCAATCATGTACGTGCTCGTGTACAATCCGTTAACGGAAATTTTACTCGAGGTGAGAAATCTCAGTTAACACCCTCGAAACCACTACCACAGAGGTGGTGGTCAAGGTAGAATGTATTCTAGTCAGTGCTGATTAAAAATGACAAAGAAAATACTATTATCAATACCATCAAAAGGGAATGACAAAAGAGAACGAAAATGTTTCTTTATTCTTATCAATGGTGTATCGTTTCCAAATATTTAACAATCGCTCTCAATCTCTCTAGGGTGTAGTAGGGTTGTTGTCGTATGCCTGTCGAAAAGTAGTCTCCTCTTTCAGAAGGCCGAAGTCCTTCTTTTATACATTGTCTTCATAGGTTAAACTAATTGATTCTCCCCTTGATTTTCTCCGTCCCTCCCTCCTTATTGGACGGGATTTTACATTTAAATGTCATTGACTTTGAGTTAATTGCTGAGTTTAGGCTATGTTGGTGGAGATCAATTTGTTTCCTACTTGGACTCTATTACTTGTTCTGTACGTATGTAACATTTTAAGATGTGATCCTGTGTGTCTTCAGGTCTAGCATGATCTCCCATAGAGGTCGTTGAATATGGTATATATTATGGTGAGGTACATCAGATAGTGAGGTCGATCAGTGTCCTAGCCTCGATATTAAGGAGTTTCGTCCAGCCAGAAGCTAGGTCTAGCCTCCCTTGACCTTTTGGAGCTAGGTGCAGCCTCCTACGGACACCCCACTATATCAAGGAGGTATAGGCGAGCTTCTGGAGAAATTGTGAGGTAATCCCAACTTCGGGCAGATTTCCTGGTTTCAGGTTTGGTGATACGGGCTCGATCTGACCGAGCAAGGCTCTACTCCGGGTGTTTCTGGAGCCTATCTTTATTCCTGTGGGGCAGTATCGTCGCTCGGCTTTGGGTAACATGGTCTCCTGGTGGATGACCTCGGGCATGGAGCCATGTTTATAGGGTGGAAAATTTCCCTTTGGTCCCTAGCCAAATTTGGCTATTAACAGAAGTCCCCTTTGACTTGAACACCGGTTGTCGAGCTTGGGGTTAGGGTAAGATTTTTTATTTTATTTAGGAAATCTTTCCTTCTTTACTGTTACCAGAATATTGGGGAAATCTTCTCATTAACTGCGCAAGTGATGTGGCGTGAACTGACTAACTTATTTCCGAGTTAATCCGGCTGCGATACGGCAGTCCTCGAGATTCTTTACCGTTACCAGAATCTTAGGGAAATCTTCTCATTAACTGTGCAAGTGACGTGGCGTGAGCTGAATGACTTATTTCCAAGTTAATCTGGCTACGTTACTGCAGTCCCAAAGATTCTTTGTGATCTTAACCGAAGATCTCGATAGCTCGTGATGCTGCCCTCTTGCCTATATATACTTGTTTATCTCAACGTTTTCCTCATATCTCTCAAATTTCAAATTATTCAAGATAAACTTTCTCTCATAGACTTTCTCTCAAGCATATCTTTTTCTTCATTCCTCATCCTCATCGACTTCATGATGTCGAAAACCAGTCACGATTCCGTTGATTCCATGGTTGACGGCGAAGAGGTCTTTAGCCTTGCCCCTGGAAAACGGGCAAGGAGGAGCTTAGACATCGATGATTCTCGGCCCAATCTGCAACGTCGGAGGTCGAACAAGAATGTGTCCATTGGGATCGGGTTTTCTAACCATCCTGACCATCCTCTGGATATAGCCGATAAAGACTCCGATAAGGAGGTTGGCGGCGATGCCGCGGAAGAGCATCGAGCCCAGCTTCCGGCCCCCCTTTGGAGAGGCTTCCTCCCTATGACTTCAGGGTTTTCCCTGATTCCACCGTTGAACCGAACGTGATTGATCGTTTGAGGTCGAAGTACGGCATTCCTGACAGCATTTCTATCTCAGTACCTTCAAAGGGTTATGAGTTCTTCGACCCCCCCTAAAGGCGTGCTTCCAATTCATGTGGCGGCTAGAGAGAATGGGGTTAGACTTCCCCTTCATCCTACTCTTCGGCGAGCTCTCAACGCCATCCAGCTTGCTCCCCTCCAATTGACGCCCGGCTTCTAGAGGCATTTGATTGGCTTCCTCGTGCTATGGAGGGAACAATGCAAGCTGAGCAAGGTGACGAGAGAGCCCGGAGCAGAGGAGCTGGCATATCTTTTCCAAATTGGGAGCCTATCTGGCGCCTTGCCAGGTCAGTTTTATGCTAAGACCAAGAACAAGCTCAACTTTGTTATTCCCGACGCTTCGAAGAAGGACCCCGCCTGGAAGAAAGAATGGATCCTTGCGGGGGATGATTATTGGAGCTCGATTTTCTTTGGGGGCATGAGTTTGAGGTTCCCACAGCTTTTAGTGACAAACCATCATGGGACCGGGACTCCCTGCCTTTGGAATCTGAAACTATTTTGAAGGCTATTCTAGCCAGGAACTACTTGAACCTGAAGTTCCCAACCGTTGAAGCCTTAGATCCTCTTAGGGTGAATCAATACCTGCCGATCTCAGATGCTACTCCTCGTAAGTGTCACTGAATTGTCTGGCCTTGTCTTGTTGACTAGCTTGGTTCTGACATTTTCCTTTTTTGATTTATTTACTCATAGTTTTTATGGTTGAGCCAGCTTCCCGCAATGTCCAACGTTCTCCTCAGGCTTGAACTCCTCTTCCCTTTGCTGGGGTCGCACTGGCTCTTGCTCAATCTACCTCTCCAGCTAGGTCTAAGATGACCAACCTTGCGACGCGGGCTTTTTGGGCTTTGGGTAAGGCTCCCAAGCTGTTTGTCCAACCACTTCTGCCCCTTCTATTGTAGTCGCTAAAGTTGCTACTCCCTCGATTCGACCTCCTGATTCTGTAGCACTTCCAACCCCTTGAGCTTCGGAGGACTTTGAAAGGGGTGTCGCAAGGATTCCTCTTAGCCGTTCCCACCCTCAGTCTAGCTCAACGGGGCAGGATGAAGTCCGGGAACAATTCATCGTGGCCTATCCGGGCGGTGGGATCTCCAGGATGGCCTCAATGCCCGTGGATGTCTTGCTCACCAAGGGGTCTGCTGTTTTAGCTGAGGTAATTGTATTTCCTTCGTACTGCTTCTGCCAACTTGTTCAATTTCTAACCCTGGCTTTGTATTTTATAGGCCTTCAAGTTTAATGTAGCCATGGGCCACCAGGTAACCCTCCTCCGTGACCGGGCTGCTAAGGCCAAAGTCGAAGCCAAGAAAGCCATGGGATTGCTCAAGCAGGCTTAGACCTTAGTTGAAGAGATGACCTCCAACCAAGGAAAAATTGAGATCGAGCTGGCCGAGCTTCGTTGTGATCATGAAAGGACGAAACAGTCTTATGATCAAGAACGTCTCCAATCTACCTGGTGGGCCAGGCATAGGGATTCTTGGAAAGCTGAGGCTAAGAAGTTGGACCTCGAGAATTAGGCTTTGATTGCTCCGGTGACCAAGCTGCAGGCCGACGCGGAGACCTCCTTTAGCGAGGGATACTTCTACGCTTCCTTTCAGGTTGCAAAGGCTCTCCCTCTTAACTTTGATCTGTCATCCATTGCCGGTTGGGATAGAAAAGTGATAATGATCAAGGCTGCTGAGTTGTCTCGCCCAGATGATGACGAGGCGGTTCCTTCGAGCTAGGTAGGAACTGGAAAATAGCCCCATTAATCACTACCATAACCTAAGGCGGGATAGTCGCATTAAGAAGGGCAGCCATAGACCCCGTCTAGCTCCTGTCGACCACTATCTCCATTATAGGGGGTTCCTCAGACGGGCTCCTAGCTCCCGGCTGGTCTCCCTCGGATTGTGAGGACAGAATCTTACTTGAAGACTCCCTGGGACCGGAAGCAGTAAAAATAGGAGGAAGATCATGCTGATCAACATGAGGAGCCTCTAAATGAAGGGATGGTTGGCGAGGATAACCAAGATGGGCAACTACCTGAAGGGGGGGTTGATGGCGAGGATCAGTGTGAGGGAGGAATATCAGCAGAGGAAAACCAAGAGAGTTCCAAAGCTTGACGCGGCTTGTTTATGATTGGTCTTGATTGCCCGGAAAAGGGGGTGGGCACCGCATTTTGCTCTTGATTAGTTTAGTTGTTGTTTTTTTTGTAGCCCATGCTCGGAGGTTGGGCTCCCCGTTGGATAGATGTAGCCTTACCGGGGGATAGGCTCCTCTTGTCTTTAATGAGACTTGTCTTTAATGAGAAACTGATTCGTTTTGAGAAACTATTGTTTTATTCCTGTTCCTAACTAGGAACCAGAACTGCATCCTTGATGATAATTTGTTCATACTTCATTCTGACTTTAGTAGGGAATTCTTATCAGGATGATCTTGATCCTGCACATGAAAACAAATATTTTTATTTAAATCCGTTTAAGGAGTTGTAGCCCGATCGAGGCACCAGGAGGGCTGTTTAGCTATTTCCTAGTCTCGAGACCTGGATGGCAGCTATGCTCTTACACTCAGACCCTTCTTGGGGGTGGTAGCCCGACCAAGGCATCAGGAGGGTTGTTTAGCTATTTCCTGGTCTCGAGGTCCAGATGGTAACTATGCTCTTACACTCAGACTCTTCTTGGGGGTGGTAGCCCGACCAAGGCATCAGGAGGGCTGTTTAGCTATTTTTCCTGGTCTCGAGATCTGGATGGCAGCTATGCTCCTACACTTAGACCCTTCTTGGGGGTGGTAGCCCGACCAAGGCATCAGGAGAGCTGTTTAACTATTTCCTGGTCTCGAGATCTGGATAGCAGCTATGCTCTTACACTCAGACCCTTCTTGGGGGTGGTAGCCCGACCAAGGCATTAGGAGGTAGCGAGGGGGCTTCCTCGGCTAGTCACTGGTCTTGAGGTGTCTACGTTGAATTTCCCAGTCGAGGATGTAGATACTAATGTTGAACATAGTCGGAGATAAAGAGGAAAAAGAAAAAATGACTTTATTGATGATCGAGATGTAGTACATCTTTATTAGGGATTCTAATGAAACCTAAATGGGGGTAATCTGCTTGAAAACTCTCTACTCAAAGGTAGAATTTCCTCAAGTGATCTGCGTTCCAAGTGTGGTCGATGGGTCGTCCATCCATGTCTTCGAGTTTGTAGGCTCCATTGCGAGCAACTAACTTTATCAAATATGGCCCTTCCCAATTAGGGCTTAGGACTCCATCTGACCTTTTCAGAGTATTCAGGGTCACTTTCCTAAGCACCAGATCCCCTTCTTTGAAATTCCGGGATCTAACCTTTCGGTTGAAATATCTAACGATCTTGCTCTGGTAGATTGCCATTTTCTTCTCTACCTGGACTTGTTTATCTTCTAGGAGATCCAGATTAGCCCTCAAGTGATCTACATACCACGTTGGTTTTGATGAACTTGGTCGTATTCTTTTTTGATATCCTAGAAAGAGGCCCTGCCTCGACCCATCTTGTGAAATAGTCGATAGCCACGATAGCATATTTCACCTGTCCGGGAGCGGTGGGAAATGGTCCAATTAAGTCGATCCCCTACATGGAAAAAGGGTAAGGTGAGCTGAGAGATGACAGTAGCTCAGGTGGCTGGTGGTTCAAGTTTGAAGTCCTTTGACATGGCTCTCAAGATTGTACAAAGCTTCTTGCCTCTTGGTGGATGGTTGGCCAGTAGTACCCCATACATAGCACTTGATATGCTAGAGCTTCCCCACCGATGTGGTTCCCGCAGTCCCCAGAGTTAACCTCTCTTAGTGCCCACTTAGCATCGTCAATATGTAAACATCTAAGTAAGGGGAGGGATCTACCCCTTCTATAGAGGTACCTGTCTACCAAGCAATATCGGACTGAGAGTCTTTTAATTCTTCGAGCTTGATCGGGCTCCTCGGGAGCTCTCCTTCAAGGAGGTAGGTAAGGATCGGGTCCATCCAGCAAGGCTGACGATCTAGGGAGCAGATTTCTTTATTTGCAGCTATGCTTGGTTGGAAGATCACTTGGAGGGGAATTCCCCGTGGTAAGGATTGGCCTCCATTTGCAGCTATCTTAGCCAGAACATCCACGCGGTGGTTTTGGTGTCGAGGCACCTGATCGATCTTGAACCCCTTAAACCTATTTTTTAACAACTCAACTGGCTTTAGGTAGGCAGCCATATTATCTCCCTTTGCCTGGTACACCCCAGTCACCTGATTGACAACAAGCAATGTGTCACTCTTGATTTGTTGGTAATCGACCTCTAGTTCAATGGCTGCCTTCATCCCAGCTATGAGGGCTTCATACTCTGCTTCATTATTTGTAGCTTTAAACTCGAATATGAAATACTGACAGAATTCAGTCCCCTCTGGGTCTATTAAAACTATGCCAGCTCCTCCCCCAGCTTGCCCAGATGCTCTATCTGTATAGAAGGTCCGGGACTTGTAGCCTTCCGGCCAATTGTCGATCTCGGATGTCTTTTCACGGATATCATTTGGTGCTGCGGGATTCTCTTGACCTGGGAGCGCTGAAAATTCCTCCACGAAGTCTGCCAAAGCCTGTGACTTAATCGTGGTCTAGGGCTTATACTTTAAATCGAACTGAGTAAGCTCTAGGGCTTATAAGACTAGCCTTCCGAACACATCTGGTCTTTGTAAGAATTGGCGGAGAGGTTGGTCCGACACCACTGCTATTGAATGAGCTTGAAAATAGAGACGGAGCTTTCTTGTCAAGATCACCAGAGCATAAGCGAGCTTTTCCAGGAGAATATAATTTTTCTCTGACTTGGTTAAAGCATGACTCACATAGTATATGGGCCTTTGAATCCCGTCGCCCCACTCCTTGGCCAAAGCTCCGCTTATTGCAGTTTCTGAGACGGCCAGGTAGATCTGCAGCTCCTCTCCGAGAACTGGTTTGACTAACAATAGTGGGCTTGTTAGGTATTTTTTTTCAAGGCTTGGAAGGCTTGCTCGCTCTCCTGGCTCCATTTCATGTTTTTCCTTTGCTTGATGGCTTTGAAGAAAGGGAGACATTTATCGGTGGAGCGAGAGATAAACCTATTGAGCGCCGCTACACGTCCAGTCAGAATTTGTACCTGTTTGAGTGATGTGGGGGATTCCAGGTCCAAGATAGCTTTGATTGTTTTCTGGGTTGGCCTCTATGCCTCTCGCATGAACCATGAAACCTAGAAACTTCCCAGCTGTTACCCCGAAGGGACACTTGGAGGGGTTCAACAGCATCTGGTTTTCTCTCAGTATGAGAAAGTTCTTGCGAAGGTCTTCCCGATGTCCTTCTGCGGTTGGTGATTTTGTGATTATGTCGTCGGTGTATACCTCCATCGTCCTTCCTATCTCAGGCTTGAACAGCTTGTTAACCAGCCGCTGGTATGTAGCCCCTGCATTCTTCAAACCAAATGGCATCACCTAGTAGAAGTACAAGCCCTGCCCAGTAATGAAACTGGTTTTATCTTGGTCAGCTGGGTGCATCTTAATTTTGTTGTATCATGAGAACGCGTCCATAAAACTCAGAAGTTTATTTCTGGACGTGGAGTCAACCAGCTAGTCAATCTTTGGTAAAGAAAAACTATCTTTTGGACAGGCCCGGTTGAGATCGGTGTAATCGACACACATACGCCATTTCCCATTCGCCTTCGTAACCATGACCACGTTGGCGATCCATTCGGGATAGCTCACTTCTCTGATAAACCCTGCCTTGATCAATTTATCTACCTCTTCTTGCACCGCAGTGTTCCTCTCAACGTTGAAGTGACGCCTCTTCTATTTGATGGGCTTGACTGCTGGATCTACCTCTAGTCGATGGGCGGTAATGCGAAAGTTCTCTTAGAAGATTAATTAAACCTTCTTTCACTTCTGGCTCGAGGGTGGCCCCGACTTTGACAACCTTGTAAGGATCGTCATTTCTGATGGGTATCTCCTCTAATCTATCTACGGGCTGCCAGCTGACCCACTCCTTGCTCCGATCCTCCTCATAAAGCATAATAGGTTCGCTCTCTGGATGCTCAGGATGCTCCGTGGGCTCCATCTCTTCCTGGATATTCTGGGATGTTTTCATGTCTTCCTGGACTAATGCAACATGTACGCACTGTTTTACTAAAGCTGTAGGATTGGCAGACACTACGTAGCACTTCCTAGCTGCTTGCTGGTCTCCGCGTACCTCCCCTACCTTGGTTCCCACAGGGAACTTCAGGACATTGTGGTATACGGACAAGACTCCCTTCAAGGAGGACAGGAATGGTCTCCCTAGGATGGCGTTGTAAGCCGATGGGGTGTCAACCACAACAAAGTCGGTAATAACATTCTGTTGGAGAGGGGTGGTTCAGACGATTACTGGGTGGATCATCGACCCCACCGGTATGATCGAATCCCCAGTGAACCCATAAAGTGGAGTTGTACATCTATTGTAACACCATTGCTTCAGATTTAATTTTTCCAAAGTATCCTTGAAGAGGATAACTACATTGTTGCCCTTATCTACGAGCATGCGATGGACCAGACAATTGGCAATTTGTATTGTGATTACCATGTGATCATCATGAGGTTGCACGGTGTTAAAGACATCTGCTTCAGAGAAAATGATCTGTGCTGACTGGGAGGGCTCCATCGGGCTTTGGCTGACCTTGAAGACTCCCTGGCTTTCTTCTATGCGGGGAATCTTCCTTGCATGGTTTTTTCAGGAATTATTGGAAGTGCCAGCCAGTGTGGGCCCTCTGCTGATGGTGTGTATCACCTGGATTTGTTGTATTAAATCAACCTGTTCCCGCTTTCTCTTCTCTGTATCCTCACGGATCTCGGCTTGTAACTCCCTTCCAGTCCGAATGTTATCTCTGATTTGTTGTAAGAATCCAATCAAGCATCCCCTCCTTATCAGGGCTTCAATCTGGTTACGCAAATTATAACACTCTGAAGTGTTGTGGTCCACGTCTCCATGGAAGTCGTTGTACTTGTACCAGTTCCTCCTGTCAACTAGGGCTTTCATGGGAGTAGGCTTTTGGAGTAGCCCCTTGTCTCGTATAGCAAGGTAGACAGTTTCCCTGGAAGCGTTCAAGGGAGTGTAGTAGTCATACCCTTTCTCCCATCGCATTACGGAGGCTACGGTCCTGGGAGGTGGTAAAGCCCTACAAGGGGTTCGTCTTACTGGATATTTTTATTGCCTATGCTAAAGAGCGGGGATGTGATAAGTCGACCTATTGGGAGGTTTATTCTGAGTTTTCTGAGTTGGCTCAGATTTGGGGGCTTTTTTTTCTGACACTTCACCGTTCTCATATCGTTGTGTTCCATCTTGACTTTGAGTTGCTCGTCGATCTCGACCTGCTCAAGAGCCTGATCGTAGGCCTTCTGGTAAGTCTCGGGAGGTCTTTTGACGAAGGAATGGAAAAGCTTTCCCGCCCACAGGTTCTGCCTGAAATTGGCAAGAGTCTCTTTCTCGGCGAAAACTCTCATTTGTATGACCTCTTTGTGAAAACGTTCTATGTAGGATCAAAGTGTCTCACTTCGTTCTTGAATCACATATTAGAGATGTATGGGATCCTTCAGACGAGGTTTGACCCCTTGGAACTGCGAGCAAAAATCTGTTGATAACTTCGTGAAAGAATCCACGCTACCAGCAGCCAGCTTCATGAACCAAGTCTTTGCGTAGTCGGTTAGGGTCGTTGGAAACATCCTACACATAGCTGCTTTGGTAGTGTTCTGGACCTCCATCTGTTGGATGAAGTTCTCTAGGTGGCTTAGAGGATCTTCTGTTCCGGAGAACTTATCTGCTGGCATTTTAAACTTTGGTGGGAGTTCTGCTTCCCAGATCCTCCTACTGAAGGGAGTGTTCATCTCGCTCAATGGATCCTTTTTATTCTCCTTGTTCTTTCCTTTTCTTATCTGCTGAACCTCCTTCTGTAGCTTTGCTAGCTGATCCCTCAGTCGCTTGTTCCCAGGTTTCTTTGAATTGACCTCGGATTATTCGCTGTCGAGTCCTTCTGATAAACTGGTGACCTCTATCCAGTCCCCTTCATGGACAAGATCCACTCGGGAATTTTGTTGATTCTCTTCCTCTTCTGCCCGGGCATTCCTCCTTGATGTCGTTGGGCGAGGTACCTCTCGTTGCTCTCGGGTCAAGGCATCTGCGGCAGACTTAACTCGCCTGGGTTGTTATTGTGAAGGTCTTTTCGGAACTATGGGCATGGGTCCCAGCCTATCCTAGATCGAAAGTTGGGGTCCAGTCCTGTCTCGAGCTGGCTCTAAAAGGGGAGGTCCCAGGCTGTCGAAGGCAGGCTGCCTAGCTCCGAACCTGCTTGGTTCTCCCTGATCATTAAGGTTTGTTGGCTGGACTGTGATGCCTTCGGCGAGCAGGCAGATGTGGACTATTTCCACGAAGGCTGCCATTTGTTGGTCGAGCGCGGCCTGGTTCACTATAGGGTGGCCAGAAGCCAGCGCATTAGCTGTTTGGACCAGAGCTTGATTGCTGTACCCAGACTTCTTCCCCTTCCTTGGGGCCTTTCGCGTTGGCCTCGCCGAAGGTTATTCTGAAACTCCATGTTGTCCTTGGGAGGAGCGGAGCCTCATGGTTCCTATAAAACAATGAAAATGCTAAAGCAAATAGTTGGCTTGATTAACTGGGTGTAGGGTTTCCCCATAGATAGCGCCAGAATGTGTTAACGGAAATTTTACTTGGGGTGAGAAATCTTAGTTAACACCCTCGAAACCACTACCACAGAGGTGGTGGTCAAGGTAGAATCTATTCTAGTCAGTGCTGATTAAAAATGACAAAGAAAATACTATTATCAATACCATCAAAAGGGAATGACAAAAGAGAACGAAAATGTTTCTTTATTCTTATCAATGGTGTATCGTTTCCAAATATTTAACAATCGCTCTCAATCTCTCTAGGGTGTAGTAGGGTTGTTGTCGTATGCCTGTTGAAAAGTAGTCTCCTCTTTCAGAAGGCCGAAGTCCTTCTTTTATACATTGTCTTCATAGGTCAAAGTAATTGATTCTCCCCTTTATTTTCTCCCTCTCTCCCTTTTATCGAACGGGATTTTACATTTAAATGTCATTGACTTTGAGTTAATTGCTGAGTTGAGGGTATCTTGGTGGAAATCAATTTGTTTCCTACTTGGACTCTATTACTTGTTCTGTACGTATGTAACATTTTAAGATGTGATCCTGTGTGTCTTCAGGTCTAACATGATCTCCCACAGAGGCCGTTGAATATGGTATATATTATGGTGAGGTACTTCAGATAGTGAGGTCGATCAGTGTCCTATCCTCGATATTAAGGAGTTTCGTCTAGCCAGGAGCTAGGTCTAGCCTTTCTTGACCTTTTAGAGCTAGGTGCGGCCTCCTACAGACACCCCACTATGTCAGCGAGGTATAGACGAGCTTCTAGAGAAATGGCGAGGTAATCCCGACTTCGGGGGGATTTCCTGGTTTCAGGTTCGGTGATGCGGGCTTGATCTGACCGAGCAGGGCTCTACTCCGGGTGTTTCTGGAGCCCGTCCTTATTCCTGCTGGGCGGTATAGTAGCTCGGCTTCGGGTAACATGGTCTCCTGGTGGATGAGCTCGGGCATGGAGCCAGGTTTAGAGGGTGGAAAATTTCCGTTTGGTCCCTAGCCAAATTTGGCTATTAACTCAAGCATTTGAGAAGGATGCATGAACCATTGAAGAAAAACAAAAGAGTTAGGAGCAAAGCAAGAAATTTGAAGCAGGTTGTTTTTACATCAAGAGAAATTGGTGAAAACTTCCCAAGAGAACGAAGAAAAGAGGGAAGATTTCAAAAGAAATATATGTTAGGATTATGCTCAATAGCAAGAGTGTATTAATGTATTTAACAATCTTTTTGTATTAATAAAGTGATTTCTAGTTTAACAAATCTTATAGCATTTATAGTTTAGTTATTATAATTGTCAAAAGTAAATAATCATAAGGTCAAAAGACTATGAGAAATGAAGAATTGTTTGTACGTCAGGATATGTATGAGGTAGACACAATTCTTTAGTTAGTCTTGAATAATATTCACAACTTAAGATAAAGGTTGGGCGCCTATACCTTGTTAAAGTTGTAGATTCACTTGCTAGCATTTGAGTGGAATCAAATGTGTTATGATGGGTCTAAAATCATCAAAGTGTAGTGTCTTTGGGCAAAAGAATCTAGTGCACTAGGTGCATTGAATAGGATCACAGTGAAATACTTTTTCCAGAACCGTCAGTGGATAAAAGTTTTCACTTGAGGACAATCGGAGAGTCTATCTCAATCCTGAGATAAATAATGGACTTATGGTTACAAGTGTTATCATTTGAGTCTATCCTCGATAGTTTGGTGGTATTCATTTGTTAATTGATTGAGGACTTCATTTATAGATATGGACATCGTGGCTCCATTTATTAAATGTGAGGAGAATATCATCATATGGATATTTTGAGGTATTGGATATTAAATTTTAACGTTAAGTTTTCAATAGTGTCTATTGAAACATGGCTTCTGGACAAGTCAAAATATCCAAGTTCAAAATGTGGTCATATGAGTAAATATGGTAACTAGGAGAGCTATAGGCGATATATGGTCTCTTGGAGATTGCTAGTGTAAGGACCTCGATTTTATGATTGGCTTATTTCATGACGAACCACACCACATTGGGGATGATTGTGTAATGGGTAGCTTAGGTCCATGTTGGCAAGCTTCCAAGCATCTCCATGACTTCAAGAGCAAAAGGTATACTCACTTGACTTTGTCTCTTGAAGAGTTTAGGTACACACACACACTTCATGCATGCTTTGTTCATCTTGCATTTGTGTTCTTTATTGTTTATATGTGTGCATCCATTATACAACTCACACGAGCACGTCTTTGTTTGTCTTTACATGTGGTTGTTTCGTTTTACATTTTCCGTGTGTGTTCGGAAACGTCCTCACTCGCACGATGGTGTGCTTGTGTTGTGTCCGCGCTTGCACATTGGTGTGCTTGAGTCTTAGCGCGATTTGTGACCATAGAGAGGTTCCATTTTTCCTCTCTTGGATTGTTATTTGGTTACATGGTTTTATACCATGGTTGTGGGAATTTTTGTTATTGACCAATTCTGACCTTTGGTCACTCTTTTGACCATAAATCTTTCTACATTTATCCAAATCTTGTTTTGTTAATTGGAGTAGAAATTCGACTTCCATACCTTTCTAACGGTATATTATTTGTAATATTTTATGACCGTTTGGTTTTGTTTTGAAGTCTCCAAAGAGACCACTGAAACAGAGCATCTCTGTTGTTATCCGGTTTTGACCTTTGGTCACTTAAATGACCATAACTCTTTCTACAGACATCAAAACCTCATTCTGTAAATTGGAGTAGAAATTAGACTTCCATACCTTTCCAACGGTATATCATACGAAAGGTTTCGATGTCGTTTGGTCATGTTTTGGGTCGCTTGTTTCTAGAGCTGGAGTGCTGTCCAGTGTGTTAGGCGACATGCAAGGCCACTTGTGCATGTCACCTCCAATGTCGCCTTAGACATGTTTTCCTTCTCCAGAACATTAGGCGACATCTGAGGCGACTTCAATGTAGCCTCTTAGGTGACTTCCATGTAGCCTCTCATGTCGCCTGACACCAAAAAACAGGGCATTTTGGTCTTTTCACGTCAGCTCATGTTTTCCCACTATAAATACATCTTTATCTCTTCTTTTTCATCAAGCTCTCTGAAATTGCAGAAACCCTAGAGAGAGATGGAGAGATTCTAGAGAGAGAAAGCTTCCTTTAAGCTTCATTAACTCTCCAAACCCAAAACCCATGCATCTAAAGCATCAATCATACATGGGTCTTCATTGTTTCATGACTAGGTAAGCAAGAACTTCCTTGAATATCATTTATTGTTCTTCTTACACTAGATTAGGTATTTATTGCATGATTAAATACCTAGACTCTATGTATTGCATATTTATGAGTCTTGATAACATGATTGGGTTTGTATTTTGATAGCTTAATTGATTAGGTCATTTTTGCCTAAAAGCTAGGTCATAAATATTCATGTGTGATTTATTGATAACTAGGTTGAGAAATTGTGTTTTAGTCAACTAGTTAATGTTCATGAATATTTGATTTGTTTTGTTTGTGATAGCTTGCATCATTAGGTCATAAATGCATAAATAGCTAATCCATAAACATTCATGTATGCTTAATTGATGATTAGGTTGGCTTTGTGTATCTAGTCAAGTTCATGAATGTTTATGTGAATATATTTGACAATTAGGTTGTTAGAATTTCTCTACAACTAATTGAGACCTCATGTGTGTACATGTAGGCATTTTTTGATAACTAGAGTGTTTAATTGCATTATCACATCTAGTTAAGCATTTTGTGTTTAGTCTTGCACATTATTGCATTGAGTATATTGTCATATACACACTTAGACTTTTATACTCTTCATTGAGTCAAAGTCTTGTGGCTTCGGGGTGAAGTTGCACAAGCATTGAAGTCTTGCAACCAAGTTGTGGTTGGCAAGCATCGGTCAAGTGCCACTGTAAAAAGCCTGCGGGTAGAGTAGGAGGTGCTCACGCCAAGAGTAGTGTATCAGTGGATATCACTAGGGATTGAACCAAGAGTGGCGAGTGGTAGTGTCCATAGCCTGAGGTTATCTAGAGTGAGAGTCCGAGTATCACTTGAGGGTGTAACTTTTTACTCATATAGTGGATTTCTGTGATCGTGTGTGGCTATAAGGATAGCCCATGGTTTTCCCTTGTTGAAGGGTTTCCACGTAAAAATCAAGTTTTATTTATTATTCCGCACTTTACACTTGATTTTGTATGTTTGTTTATGTTGGGTTATATTATTAATATTGACTAATCGAAAAGTTGGTAATAATCGATTAACAACCCATTCACCCCCCCCCCCCCCCCCCCCCCCCCCCCCCCCCCTCTAGGTTGTTAGAAACACGTTTGAGCAGTATTTTCAACTGGTATTTTTCATGATGATACACTATCTCCAATAAGGTTGTCTAGGGTACAAATGAGAAATATTAACTTATTCTATCTTTATTTAAGAGTTCAATTTTAGCTCTTTAGTGGAATGAGCTAAAATGAATAGATTGAACCTAAGTGAATCATTTGTTGATTGTGATTAGGTTATGTCTATTGAAGCCCGCCAAGATCCCCAATCCACATGAACTTGCATGGATCACTTAATATATTCTACCAGACCAATTTATGGGCCGATCTAGAATTGTTTTTGGATTTCGGAATCCAAAAGTTTTGGAGAGGTGTGGTCATATGTGATTAGGACACGTGGTAACTCTTCAAATACCTGGAATGGGCGGCCATGGATGTAGGAATCCTTGCGCGGCCGTAATGGGGTGCATTTAGCATTCCATTAATACATTAAGAATCTAATTTGCACATTTTAATTGAATGGGCTGCTAGATTATATTAATGTATTAAAGTTAAGGCATGTGGACTTGTTTCTTTTATAGTAAGAATGAGTTTTTTTCACATGTGGACTTTTTATTAAATTTGAATGTATTTAATAAAATGGAAAAACAATATAGTATCCATATATATATATATATATATATATATATACTTGGGAGGAAAGGCTAAATTAATTAGTCTAATACATTGTTTTATTTTATTAATTAATCAAATGGA
Source organism: Dipteronia sinensis (assembly GCA_033220585.1). Lineage (NCBI taxonomy): Eukaryota > Viridiplantae > Streptophyta > Magnoliopsida > Sapindales > Sapindaceae > Dipteronia > Dipteronia sinensis. The sequence continues at coordinate 5,345,991 of CM065645.1, forward strand.
AATTAATTAATTAATTAATTAATTAATTGTTTGATTAAAAGTCAAAATCTTTTTCTAACTACGAGAAGGATTCCTTGTGTCATACTATTGGTAGTAGTATACTAGGAGTAGGACTCTTACTGTCATGTTATTGTTCATAGTATGATAAGTATCAAAGACTATATTTGATAATTAGATAAATAAAAATATTTTATTTATCTAGTCAAATTAAGAAGATTTTGATATAGTCACAATTTTAATATTCAATAATTTATTATTGGATAATATACTAATGAGTTGGATAGGGTTTAAACTAAATGTTGATAGGAGACTTGGTGAAACAGTAACCCTACTTGATTGAGGATTCAACTACAAGGTAGAAATCCTACTTGTGTGAGGATTTGACTATAAGGTAGAAATCCTACTTGAGTGAGGATTAGGCCATCACCTATATATATCCTATCATGAAATTCGGCCACCCCCTAGTTTTTTCTAAGAAAACTTTCGGCCAACCCTAGAGTTTTTTAAGAAGAAGTTTTTGTTGTTGTTCTCTTACGTCATAAAAAAAATCTTCTCCAACTCATAGAATTCGACCAAGGGAGAAAAAGAATAAGAACGTTTTGTTTTCGATAGTGTACTAGTAGCTTTTATATCAAAAAGCTTTGTGCACAAGATCGAATCAAGGTTCAAGCGAGTTTTCGATTAATAGATTGAGAATTCAAAAGTGACCAAGCATTCTTTGTTTTTCTCTAGGAGGATTATTGAGACTAACAAAAGAAAAAGGTTTGTGAAAATACTACAAACGTATATCCAATAACCTAGAAGGGGGTGATTAGGTTTTAGTTGATATATTACCAACTTTTCGACTTAGTCAATTTTAATAAAGCTACCCCATATTAGCAATCAATCAATCCAAAATAAAATGCGGAAAGCAATAAAAACACAGGGATTGATTTACGTGAGAAACCCTCCAACTAGGCAAAACTCAAGGGCTATCCTTCTAGCCACAAACGGTCCTCAAATCCACTATTTGAATGAAAGTTTACAACCTATGTTGACCTCTTGTCACATCATTCTTGGTCACTAACCCTTTCTCTCTACCCAACAGGCCTTTAATAGTGATTCTCGACCAAAAGCTTCGGCACTAATCCACTTAGTCACAAAGCTTAACAATCAATGAAGAGATTTTGCAACCTATGTGAATAAATATGAATATTCTAATGTGCAATTAATGCTAGGCTACACTAAATGCTTATCTAGGAATTAAAGATGACAATAAGTGCAAATCGTAGATATCAATTTCTAAATGCAAAGCAAGTAGATTTAGCTAGAAGGGTAAAATGGTCCTAAATGCTAGCTATCAATGAACATATGTTCTCAACCAACAAACAACAACTCAAGCATGTTATAAATACCATTAAGCACAAAGACATGCATTAAATCAACATATAAAGCTAAACCTATGCACATAAGAACACAAAGAAATGCAATGGAGATTTAAGGTATGTTCATATTACCTAGTCAACAAAAGCAAGAAGAATCCATGATGAAAAGATGCTAAATGCACATGGATTTGTGTTTGGTTGAGTAAAGGTGAGTTCTTGGGAGTTTCTCTCTCTTGTGGAAGCTTAGTCTCTTAAAAATGGCTTCTTGAACTCTCTAAAGCGAGCAAGGAAGAAGAGAGAACATATATAATAAGGCTCAACAAAACTGCATCGTTTTGACAAAAACACGCCCAGAAAAATTGCATTGTGCGCTGGTGTCATTGCGCTAGTCGACAAGCTCACCACCAGCTCACACCTAACCCATGTTGCGCTGGTGTGGCTATGCATGACGACTAGTGTTGGGGACTGTGCGGGTATGGACCCTCGCATAATGACCCGTGCACTTTCAAGAAAAAACATGCAAAGGAAAAACATGCAAGGACTTCTACCCTAAGGCAAGCCGAACAAGATGCAATAAATAATCATGCATGAAGAGAGCTATAGCATGAGTATGCACATACAAGAAACACATAAAGGATAATGAAATTGAAAATGTATAAGATGTGTGTGTGTGCAACTAGATCTCTTCAAAGAGAGTTAAACAAGTGATATACCTTTGAAGTGCTTTTGAGCTTAGGAATGCCATTGAGACTTGATCACGAACAATGAGGCCTAATCTACCCTTACAATCAAATCCCTATGTGGTTTGTTCAATGAAATAAGCCAATCAAAATATGAGGAACTTACAGTTTTTGTTTCCATCCTCAGGTATACGATTCAAAGAAAAGGGAGCCCACACTTCTAGGTGATTCACGTTCGTGATTGGATTGGAAGATCTTACGGATTCAATTCGACATAAGTGGATTCAAATCAATGCAATATCAATCGTCATGTGAAAAAGGTACAATACTTTTATTATATGTTAATTAATTCAGGGTTAAGGTTCTTTCTTTTAAAAGGAAAATTTTTTAAATATACAACCTAACTTTTGCTTCTGCCGCGTGTTTTTCCTTACAACCGGTATCAGAGCCAGGTTGTACCCTTGATTAATTGATGTATATATATGTGAATCTTTTTCTTTTATTGCAAATATGCAAGTTTTAGAAAGAGATGGCACTCTAGGTATTCGCACTTATAATTACATGAGAATGTATGGATATATATATATATATATGTTTTATAATCTGGTTTGTTATTGCTCGATTTTGGTCCTAGAATTTTAATGTAATTTTTGTTTGGAGTTGTAACAAGAAGGGTGGTCTATCATCGCCATAATTTCCTTCCTTGATAGTTGTTAAGCTTTTTGTTAGCAGAAAAATTCACTCGGGGTGAAAATCTCAGTTAACACTCTCACCCACTACCAGTAGCAGCAGCGGGGTAGGTACCTTCGGTACCGGGGTCCCTCTCTTAGTATGATCGAGGTCGACTGACCAGAGAATGAATAAAGGACACAAAGGGACCGAGAGATGTAAAAACGAACATTGTTTTATTTAATCAATTACTACCACGGGTTTACAATATGAATACGTACATATCTCTCACTCTTTTTCACTCTTTTTCATTCTTTTACATAGGATGAAGATGGAGAAAACGTCTGTGTCGATAAGTGAATATTTTTCCTCCAGTGATTGTCAATAGGACTCTTACTGGCTTCCGAGAATCTCCCCGGATCTCTCTCTCGTTCTGGTGATCAAGAATACTCCAACCTCCTTGCTTTACCCTTTAATGCCGTATATATAGTACTCCCCTAATCTCCTCAAAATTCGGTTGTTTTTAATGAAGATTATAGAGAGTCATATTTTAAGCGTTGAAAGGCATTTGCGTGGAGCTGAAGGCGTGGGATTAGATCCCGTTAATCAATGAAGAATTCAAATTATGATTCGATCGACCATAGGGTCATTAATGGCGCTTTATTTTGGCGATGGAGTCAACTTTCCTTCTTCGTGGAGCTTGATGGCGATGGAGTCAACTTTCCTTCTTCGTGGAGCTTGGAGGGAGATTCTGATCATGAGCTCTGATGGAGGGTAGCGCTGACACCTTATTTTGATGAGCTTGTTCTGCTTCCTGCTAGAATGGTGCTTGTGTCTTCATGTTCCCTATCGTATTGTATGGGAGGTAAGGTACTTGTCTTGGAGGAGTTTCGGATGATCATAATGAGTATTAGGTGGGAGTCAAGGTAACACCAAGGTTGATATCGAGGTAGCACCGAGGTAGGTATGGAGATACCTGGTACCTTGATCGACGTCGAGATGCTTACGGGGTGCTGGCGTGCGAGTTATCATAGTGCTAATATTGAGCTGGTATCAGGAGCTTCAGAAGAGCGGGGTACATACTTTCGGGGATGATATCCTATCTAGATAGGTAGGTAGTCGAGGTCCCAACCTCGCCGGATATTGGCTCCATATAGGTGATGGTACTGATCTTGCAGGTCCCTAGGAATATTAGGATGAATCTTCCTGGACAGGTCTCTGTTGGAAAATTCTCCCTTGATCCTTTACCAGAAAAATCTGTTAACAGAAGTCCCCCCTGACTTGAACACCGGTATCTGGTTGAGGTTGGAGTCAGGATAGATAGCACTTGGAGAATTTTACGTAATGTCTCTTAGGAGGGAATCTTTTCTTTGCATGCTGATTTACATTCCACGTGGCTGATCAGGGTAAGCCTGAATTCAAAAGGGAAATATTTTAGGGGCGTACGTTTCTCGAAAACTGTAAGGACCTCGATTTTATGATTGGCTTATTTCATGACAAACCACCACAATGGGGATGATTGTGTAATGGGTAGCTTAGGTCCGTATTGGCAAGCTTCCAAGCATCTCCATGACTTCAAGAGCAAAAGGTATATTCACTTGACCTTGTCTCTTGAAGAGTTTAGGTGCACACACACACTTCTGCATGTTTTGTTTATCTTGCATTTGTGTTCTTTATTGTTTGTATAAGTGTGCATCCTTTTCTAAAACACTCCTAGCTTACATTGTGCTTAGTTGATAACATGGTTGACATGTTAAGTGTGCTTCATTGTGTGCATCTCACTCACTTCACACTTGCACAACATTCATGTAAGATTGACTTTTGTCTTGAGTGTTAAAAATGGATTTTTCCCTTTGGCGAGGCCTAGACCGCTCGGCAGGCTTTGCTTGCACCGCAGCGCACGTGGCGGTATTCTCCAGTGCGTCATACGCGACGTGGACCGCGGCCTGTGCACCTGCACGCACAGCGGTCCTAACCGCGGTGTTGTCCATACGGTGCACTGCTGTATGTACAGCGGTCTGGACACTTACCTGTGCCGCGGTCTAGCAAGCGGTTTTGACGGGATTCTGGTTCCCAAGTTCAAAATGATGTAGTTTTAACTAGGGCTTCATATATATTCTTCCTCTTCTCTTCTTGGCCGACCAAGAGCTCAAAAATTCATATTTAGAGAGAGTTTAGAGCTCCTAGAGAGAGAAAGCTTCAAGAAAGCATCTTTGACTCTCCAAACCCAAAACCCATCTCCATATTGCATCATTCAACATCATTTGAGCATGGGTCTTCATTGTTTCATGACTAGGTAAGCAAGAACTTCTTTGAATATCATTTATTGTTCTTCTTACTCTAGATTAGGTATTTATTGCATGATTAAATACCTAGACTCTACTTATTGCATATATTTATGAGTCTTTATAACATGATTGGGTTTGTTTGTGATAGCTTAATTGATTAGGTCATTTTTGCCTAAAAGCTAGGTCATAAATATTCATGTGTGATTAATTGATAACTAGGTTGAGAAATTGTGTTTTAATCAACTAGTTAATGTTCATGAATATTTGATTGTGTATGTTTGTGATAGCTTGCATTATTAGGTCATATATGCCTAAATAGTTAATCCATAAATATTCATGTATGCTTAATTGATGATTAGGTTGACTTTGTGCATCTAGTCAAGTTCATGATTGTTTATGTGAATTTAATTGACAATTAGGTTGTTAGAATTTCTCTACAACTAATTGAGACCTCATGTGTGTACATGTAGGCATTATTTGATAACTAGGATGTTGTATTGCACTATCTACATCTAGTTAAGCATTATATGTTTGGTCTAACATATATTGTGTTGAGCATTCATTGATTGTTCACTTAGACCCTATACTCTTCATTGAGTCAAAGTCTTGTGGCTTCGGGGTGAAGTTGCACAAGCATTGAAGTCTTGCAACCAAGTTGTGGTTGGCAAGCATTGGTCAAGAATCCATTGTAAAAGGCCTGCGGGTAGAGTAGGAGGTGCTCACGCCAATAGTAGTGTATCAGTGGATATCACTAGGGATTGAACCAAGAGTGGCGAGTGGTAGTGTCCATAGCCTGAGGTTATCTAGAGTTAGAGTCCGAGCATCACTTGAGGGTGTAACGTTTTACTCATATAGTGGATTTGAGGATCGTGTGTGGCTAGAATGATAGCCCGTGGTTTTTCCCTTTGTTTAAGGGTTTCCACGTAAAAATCAAGTGTTATTTATTATTCCCCACTTTACACTTGATTTTGTATGTTTGATTTAATTGGGTTATTTGTTTAATATTGACTAATCGAAAAATTGGTAATAATCGATTAACAACCCATTCACCCCCCCTCTAGGTTGTAGACACACGTCAAGAGTGTATTTTCAATTGGTATCAGAGCAGGTTCCTAGACATACTTAGGTGATCCTTGTTCTTGATTGTGTGTCTTGCATTTGTGTGCATTTTGTTCTTTGCATTACATTTGCATTCATTCACTCAATTCACCTAAACACCATGTGTGAGAGTGAAACACTTAGAGTGGGATTTGCTTCGATGACCTCTAATGTTGAGAGGAAGATAGATGACTCCGATGAGGAGATGACTCTCATGGTTGAGAGATTTAGGAGATTTGTGAAATCTCAAAAGAAGGGTTTGACCTCCAAAGTGAAGGAGGAGAAGTGTATGACCTCCAAAGTCAAGGAGGAAAAGAAAATGTCAAGGAAAAATGACCCTTGCCTTGAATGTGGTGGAATTGGCCACATTGCCTCCAAGTGTGGTAACTTGAAGTACAAGAATGGAGGAGTTAGTATGATCTCTAATCGACTGTGATAGCGAAGTTGAAGTAGTTGAAGAGTGCTCCACAAGCTCGGTTGCTAGTGAGATCAACTACTTCGCATTTCCGGGTTCCTACCATGAAGAAACTCAAGCCATCACCAAATGTTTATCACTTGAAGATTTCAAGATGGGTGGCCTTGAACTTGGAAACCGAAGAGGAGCATGCTTGAGTGAAACAAGCCTTGATGATATGACTCTCACAAGCACAAGTGAGAGAAGCCTTGATTGTGATGGCTCATGCTCCGAGAACTCTTGTGACAACATGGTGCATAACCAAGAGTTCATTGACTTTCTTCAAAAGTCCTTGAAGGAGAGAGAAAATGATATCCTTAGATTGGAAAAGGATAATCTTCAATTAAAGGCTAAGTTAGATAACTCCTCGAAGACGGACATGATTGATGTGTCCAAGTACGAAAAGGAGATTGAAGATTGCCACCAAAGGATAAAGGCAATGAAGGATGAACTTGCCATCAAAGATAATTCCTTGAAGATTGTCAAGGAAAGAGAGATGAGGTGTCTAGAAGAACTAAAAAAGGCCAAGATTAAACAACCTCAAGCTCAAGGCAAGAGCAAAGCTTCATCCAAGCAATCTTCCACTCAAGGAAAGTCCACACAAGCCTTGGCATCCCAACCAAAGCCTAGGCAATCCAAGAAGAAAGGACAAGTCCTTGAGAAGTCTATCACCTCCTCCAAAAAGCCAATTATGAAGAAAAGAGGTGATCATAAGAAACATGCTCAACCAAGGTAGGCATGATCAACCGGCTCAACCACCTCAACAAGCAAAACCACAAAGGTGCCACCAATCGACTCAAGCTCCTAGGAGAAGCAAACCGATGCACCATCAAAGACAACCTCATCAACATGGCGATGCCTCGATGAGATCACAATGCTATGGTATAAATCCTTACTTTGTACCTACTTGTCATTTTTGTGGTATGATTGGTCACTTAAGACCAAATTGCTTTAAATATATTGAGAGGTGTAGATTAAAGAGCATGAAAGAAAAACGGTTCAAAAAGGGGGCAAGTTTGCATAAACCTAGGGAACCTAGAAACATGTCTATGACCACTAAAAATGTTAAAGTGGAACCTAGGTGGGTTAGAAAGAATGAACCCGCTTGCCTTAGTGCCCATGTGACTCCCGTAGATGCAATTAGGTCCATTGGACTTGATAGGTCTATAGGAGCTCATGTCTCCCATTGACTTGGTTGGAATTGACCCCATAAGGGGAGCTCAAGCAAAGAGAGCAATCTTGCATGATTTGCTATATGCAAAAAGTTGGCTTATTTTATGCTCTTTTATGATTGCTTGAGTGTGCTTGGTGAATAACATTGATTAATAATTGTATAATGTTTTTGATTACACCATTGCACGGTTGCTTTGTATGATAATGCATGACTTCTATTATTGCTTGAGCATGCTTATCTTTTTGAGGAATGTTCTACTTGTTAGTACATTTGATTGACCTCAAATTATTCTCCATGTTCATGATTCCTAGATATGCATTCTTAAGCTCTCTCTTGAAAAGGGCTACTGGCAATATGACGTGGAGCCGCCCAATGTTGGAAAAGGCTACTCATTTGAAACCGAGTGAAAGCCATCAAGAGAGTTACATTAGCATGATAAACAGAAATACATGCTTGCTAGGAATATGGAGAAAAAAAAAACAGAAAAAGGAGAAAAACAGAAAATGTTGTTATATGACTGTTATGTGTGGTGTTGCATTGCTTATTTTTGACATCAAAATTGTTGATTGATAATGTATCTTGCAATGAAGAAAAGATGATATACTTTTGTTGTGATTAGTACACTTGCACACAAATGCTTGGATATATATCTTCTTATCATAACAACAGGGTCTTAATTGGTTTGACTTCATTTGGAAATCCTGTTGAGTGTTGCTTTGATTGATTTTTATGCATGAGAATAATAGTTTTTTGTATTACATGCTAAGCAACCTTTCACACGCACACATTTTTTTTGAATATAATCTCCTTGAATCTCTCTCAATTATTTAAGTTGCATAAAGTTTGTGTATATGATTATGCAATGTAATTGTGCGAATAGCTCTCTTTGCTAAAGCAACCAGATAGGAGGAGCTCCTTTGCCTATCTCATGACAAAAAGGGGGAGAAGTCTTGAGAGAAATAGGGGGAGTGAGAGAAATAAGGGGAGCATTGTTTATGCTATGCTTTGGGGGAGAAATCATGAGGGAGAGTAACCTTTTAGGGGGAGCATTGCACATGCATTCTTTGTATTGCTTTATTTGTATTTAAGTGCAATGCTTGTTTTTATTTGTTCACCTCACTTGCACTTGTTCTTGGAAAGTGCTACTTGCTATTGTGTGTAGGTACATTGATGATTCTACAAGAAGATATTGAATATTTAGATTCTAGGAATCTCTTTTGTATTGTAGAAGTGATCATGGACAATAGCTTTATTTTATTTTGTGAGGAATATTTGTGAGTGGTTGTTTTGTCATGAAATAGCCAAAGGGGGAGATTATAAGGACCTCGATTTTATAATTGGCTTATTTCATGACAAACCACCACATTGGGGATGATTGTGTAATGGGTAGCTTAGGTCCGTATTGGCAAGCTTCCAAGCATCTCCATGACTTCAAGAGCAAACTGGTATATTCACTTAACTTTGTCTCTTGAAGAGTTTAGGATGCACACACACACTTCTGCATGTTTTGTTTATCTTGCATTTGTGTTCTTTATTGTTTGTATAAGTGTGCATCCTTTTCTAAAACACTCCTAGCTTACATTGTGCTTAGTTGATAACATGGTTGACATGTTAAGTGTGCTTCATTGTGTGCATCTCACTCACTTCACACTTGCACAACATTCATGTAAGATTGACTTTTGTCTTGAGTGTTAAAAAGGGATTTTTCCCTTTGGCGCAGCCTAGACCGCTCGGCAGGCTTTGCTTGCACCGCGGCGCACGTGGCGGTATTCTCCAGTGCGTCATGCGCGACGTGGACCGCGGCCTGTGCACCTACAGGCACAACGGTCCTAACCGCGGTGTTGTCCAGATGGTGCACTGCTGTATGTACCGCGGTCTGGACACTTACCTGTGCCGCGGTCTAGCAAGCGGTTTTGACGGGATTCTGGTTCCCAAGTTCAAAACGATGTAGTTTTAACTAGGGCTTCATATATATTCTTCCTCTTCTCTTCTTGGCCGACCAAGAGCTCAAAAATTCATATTTAGAGAGAGGTTAGAGCTCCTAGAGAGAGAAAGCTTCAAGAAAGCATCTTTGACTCTCCAAACCCAAAACCCATCTCCATATTGCATCATTCAACATCATTTGAGCATGGGTCTTCATTGTTTCATGACTAGGTAAGCAAGAACTTCTTTAAATATCATTTATTGTTCTTCTTACTCTAGATTAGGTATTTATTGCATGATTAAATACCTAGACTCTACTTATTGCATATATTTATGAGTCTTTATAACATGATTGGGTTTGTTTGTGATAGCTTAATTGATTAGGTCATTTTTGCCTAAAAGCTAGGTCATAAATATTCATGTGTGATTAATTGATAACTAGGTTGAGAAATTGTGTTTTAATCAACTAGTTAATGTTCATGAATATTTGATTGTGTATGTTTGTGATAGCTTGCATTATTAGGTCATATATGCCTAAATAGCTAATCCATAAATATTCATGTATGCTTAATTTATGATTAGGTTGACTTTGTGCATCTAGTCAAGTTCATGAATGTTTATGTGAATTTAATTGACAATTAGGTTGTTAGAATTTCTCTACAACTAATTGAGACCTCATGTGTGTACATGTAGGCATTATATGATAACTAGGATGTTGTATTGCACTATCTATATCTAGTTAAGCATTGTATGTTTGGTCTAACATATATTGTGTTGAGCATTCATTGATTGTTCACTTAGACCCTATACTCTTCATTGAGTCAAAGTCTTGTGGCTTCGGGGTGAAGTTGCACAAGCATTGAAGTCTTGCAACCAAGTTGTGGTTGGCAAGCATTGGTCAAGAATCCATTGTAAAAGGCCTGCGGGTAGAGTAGGAGGTGCTCATGCCAATAGTAGTGTATCAGTGGATATCACTAGGGATTGAACCAAGAGTGGCGAGTGGTAGTGTCTATAGCCTGAGGTTATCTAGAGTGAGAGTCCGAGCATCACTTGAGGGTGTAACGTTTTACTCATATAGTGGATTTGAGGATCGTGTGTGGCTAGAATGATAGCCAGTGGTTTTTCCCTTTGTTTAAGGGTTTCCACGTAAAAATCAAGTGTTATTTATTATTCCGCACTTTACACTTGATTTTGTATGTTTGATTTAATTGGGTTATTTGTTTAATATTGACTAATCGAAAAATTGGTAATAATCGATTAACAACCCATTCACCCCCCCCCCCCCCCCCCCTCTAGGTTGTAGACACACGTCAAGAGTGTATTTTCAAAAACGATCCCTCCACGTCGTCGATTTTACCGCGGCATTAATTACTCTTTCTACCCGTTATAAGTAATCATCCCTATATAAACTCTGGTGCCTTCGCAAGCGATTCTTATCGAGCAGACTTCCTGATTGAGATTTTCTAGCAAAAGACCTAGCCTCACCTTCAACTTCTCTCTTTTCTCTAGAAATCACTCTCTGAAACTGTCATTATGTCTTTACCTGGTGGCGATAGTATTGAGCAGCTCTCCGACGGCGATGCGGTGGGTGTTAGGATTATGCTCAATGGCAAGAGTGTAATATTGTAATTGACAATCTTCTCATATTAATAAAGTGAATTCTGATTCTTACAATTACTTATAGCATTTATTATTATAATTGTCACGGTAAATAATCATAAGGTCAAAAGACTATGAGACATGAAGAATTGTTCATACATCCGGATATGTATGAGGTAGACACAATTCTTTAGTTAGTCTTGAATAACGTTCACAACTTAAGTCAAAGGTTGGGCACCTCTATCTTATTAAAGTTGTAGAATTCTTTTACTAGCATTTGAGTGGGATCAAATGAATATGATGAGTCTAAAATCATCGAAAGGTTTTCGAGTAAAAGAATCTAGTGCACTAGGTGCATTGAACTGGATCACAATGAAATACTTTATCTAGAACCGTCACTAGATATAAGTCTTTTCATTAAAGAGGACAATCGGAGAGTCTATCTTAATCCTGAGATAAATGATGGACTTATGGTTGCAAGTGTTATCATTAGAGCTATCAATGAGTACGATTATATAGCATAGTCTATCCTCGATAGTTTGGTGGTATACATTTGTTAATCGATAGAGGACTTCATTTATAGATATGGACATCGTGGCTCCATTTATTGAATGAGAGTATAATATCATCATATGGATGTTTTGAGGTATTGGATATTAATTCTCAATGTTGAGTTTTCAATAATGATTATTGAAAACATGGCTTCTGGACAAGTCAAAGTATCCAAGTTCAAAATGTGGTCATATGAGGAAATATGGTAACTTGGAGAGCTATATGCGGTCTATGAGCTCTTGGCGATTACTGATATTATTCACGAGGATACACCATCTCCTATAAGATTGTCTAGGGTATGAATGAGAAACATCTCCTTATTCTATCTTTATTTAAGAGTTCAATTTTAGCTCTTTAGTGGAATGAGTTAAAATTAATAGATTGGACCTAAGTGAATCATTTGTTGATTGTGATTAGGTTGTGTATATTGAAGCTTAAATTTAGATAGCCCGCCAAGATCCCCAATCCACACGTATTTGCATGGATCACTTGATATATTCTACCGGGCCGATTTAGAATTGTTTTTAATATATCAAGAATATAATATGTCTATTATTTAATTAATGGGCTGCACTATTATATTAATATATTAAAAGGAGACATGTGGGCTTGTTTCTTTTAGTAAGAATGGGTCTGGTTCACATGTGGGCTTTTATTTAAAGTACGATGGATTAAATGAAATAAGAAAATAATATATGCCCCATTTATATAAATGGGGCGGCAAGGTGTATATATTAACCTAATATATTATTTTGTTTCATAGTTTTAATTAAATAAGAATTAGTTAATTTATTAATTAATTGTTTAATGAAGAAACAAATCTTTTTCTGATCAGGAAATATATTTCCTAAAGTTATACTATTGGTAGTAGTATATTAAAAGTAAAAGACTTGTTTGATAAGAAAATAAATAATTAATTTTATTTATTTAATCAAATAAGAAGTCTTTTTATTTAGTCAATAAAAGAATAAAAATATCTATGAGTTGGATTAGGTTTTAAAGTCTAAAGGTTGATGGAAATTAGGGTGCAACACAAACTCTTTTTGGTATGTGATTTGCGGCAACCCTAGTCCATTTAGAGGAAGATTTCGGAAATCCTAAATAGAAGAGGAAGCAAAATTTCGGCCACCTATATAATACCACATATAAAATTCGGCCACAATAGTTGATTGAATGATTCAATTTTTCTTCTTCTTCTCAATTCATAGAAAAGGATAATTTTTATTCTACTAAACAAAAAAGAGAGAAGAGATTATTCTTTGATAGTACACTGATTGCTTGTTCATCAATAAGGTTGTGTGTACAACATCGAATTAGGTTCACGCGAGTTTCGATCATTAGATTGAGAACTCAAAAGTGACCGGAATAATTTTTGTCTTCTTTTGATTATTTTGTGACTAACAAAAGAAAAAGAAAACTTTGTTTATCCATTCTCAGGTTTGCAATTCAAAGAAAAAGGGAGACCACGCTCCTAGGTGATTCACGTACGTGTTCGGATTGGAAGATCTTGCGGTACTGTTCATGATCACTGTTCACGGGGGGTACTGTTCACGATCACTGTTCACGCGGGGGTACTGTTCACGATCACTGTTCATGCGGGTATTGTTCACGCGGGTACTGTTCATGGGCATCGTAAAGATTTTGCGGATTACCAATCGACGTAAGTCAATCGGATCAAGCGTCAAGAGGTATTTAACTCTAACCGTATATATTTGAGTTTAATTAATTAAAAGGTTAAGGTTCAACTTTGAGAAAAATTTTAAAACCATACGAAATCTATTTTTCGTTTCTTCCGCTGCGTTTTATATCGATTTTTCCCTACAATTGGTATCAGAGCCTTGGTTGTACCTTTTAATTAATTAACGTATATATACGTGAATCTATTTCTTTTTTATTGTGATTATACATGTTTTAGAAAGAGATGGCACTCTAGGTATTCGCATATATAATTACATGTTGAATGTATGGATTTATATATGTTTTATAAAGTGAATTGTTATTGCTCGATTTTGGTCCTAGAATTTCAATGTAATTTTGGTTTCGGATTTGTAACAAGAAGGGTGGTCTATTATCGCCATAATTCCTTCTTGGTAGTTGCTAGGGTTTTATTTTTTTTGTATATAAAATAAGTGCAGTATTTTTTTTGTAATCAGGTGCAGTATTTTTTTTGTAAATCTTACTGCAGTAAAATAAAAAAATAAAAAAAAATATTTGCTGCAGTAATTTATTCGTAATATGATGTAATGTATTCGGGTATTGAAAATTCGAAGACACGAAAAAAAACGAAGCAACCGGAACCGAGAACGAGCACCGTGCGCACCCTAGGACAGGATTGGGATGCGCATGGCAAGCCCAATCCTTGGTGGGCTGCGCACGGCAGCCTTGTGTGGCCTTATGGGCTGCGCAAGGCAGCCCCTTTATGGGGTTGTGGGCTGTGCACGTCCATGGGAGGAGGCCGAGGGATGAGCGTATGGTTGATGGCCACCTGAAGATCTTGTATTCCTAACAATTGTAATTTACTTGCTTTTCTAGGATGGGCCAAAATTGTTGCTATTTAATTTTTGCTTAAATATTACAATATTTGTTGTTGTATGATAACATGACATTTTAGAATAGGAGTGCCACTCATATATCTCTTTTGGTATGAACATGCATTGAATGATTTAGGTATCTAATTGGCATCTAGATAACTTGGTAAAAATCATTCTTTGGGATTTAATCACACGCCTTAAATAATTGAGTGGGAGAAGGTGTGCAAGAACGCCTATGGCCTCCAAGATTAGTTGAGTTTTATTATTTTTGGTAATCCCCCCAAGGGACATCCATAAATGGAATTTAACAATATACTTCCTTACAAGGATAGACTAGACAATTGACTTAAACGAAATCTACTCCCCAAGGAGGGATTTTCGTGAGAGAAAATTGAGGGTCGATATCTTGGTAACACACTCAATGTAATTTTATTAATATCCTCCCAAGAGTTCTTGTTAATAAAAATTACAAGGCTAAAATTAAAAACGCTGGTTGTTATGTTAACAATTAGGTGGGACCTAGTCTAACTAGTAAATAGTGCGAACTCCCAAAGGAGGCGTAATATTTATGGGTGTTGGATCACCGTTGAATTTTTATGATTGAATTATTTATTTTAATTCAAGATAAATTTTTAAAAGTGCTATTATCATGATTATTTACTTATATATGTTTTTGTTTTAATCAGAAATCATGACCCTATCACTTATGAACATCCTGAAAGATAACACCTTAACTGGAGATAACTACGTAACATGGAAAAGGAAAATTGGGTTGTTGCTGCAAAGTGAAAAACATAAGTTTGTTCTGACCACTCCTAAACCACCCCTTCCTAATAATGAATCTAATGTGATGCAAAGAGATGAGTATGAGCAGTGGAAGACTTCTGATGATATGGCAAAATGTTACATTATGGCCACTATCTCCGACGTGTTGCAACAGCAACATGAAGGAATAGAGTCTGCTGCTGATATAATGATGTCTCTAGAGGAAATGTTTGCTATGAGGTCTAGGACGACTAAGAGAGAGGCAGTGACTGCTTTTATGAATCTTAGGATGAAACCTGGACAATCTGTGAAAGATCACATGATGAAAGTCATAACACATCTCAATATTGCTGAACTAAATGGTGCTGAGATTGATGGTGAGACCGAAATTGATATGGTAGTTAACTCACTATCAGATTCCTTTGATCACTTCAAGTTGGACTACACCTTGAACAAAAAGGAATACACCTTGCAGGGCCTGATGCAAGATGTTCAAAGCGCTGAAAAGATCCTTGTGAAAAACAAAGGTCAAGAGATTCATTTGGTTGGTAAAGTTGCTACTGTTAAGACCCGTAAGAAGGTCAAGAAACAACAGAAGAAAAAGTAACTTAAGCCTACCAAGAAGGAAACCAAGAAAGTAACCAAGATCAAAGGGAAATGCTTCCTTTATGGTGAAAAGGGACATTGGAAAAGAGATTGCCTAAAGTCCCAGAAAAAGAAGGAAGAAGGTAATGTTAATTATCTAGAAACATGTTTTCTGGCAGATTCTACTGATTCTTGGATCATAGACTCTGGAGCCACTAATCATGTTTGTTATTCCTTGCAGGGGTTTCAGGAAAAGAGAAGGTTGAATGAAGATGAAGTCAATTTGCGCTTGGGCAACGGAACGTTAGTGTCTGCAAGTGCAGTGGGAGATATTAGAGTTATTTTAGATTCTAGTAGGCATTTAGATTTAATAGACGTTTATTATGTACCTCAATTCAAGAGGAATTTAATTTCAGTTTCTTGTTTAAATATGTTTGGATATTCGGAAATTTAATTTAATTTAATTTAATCTCTCACTCGTTAGACACAGAAATAACGGAACCGAATCATAAAAGAGTAAAATTATCAAAAGATAAAACCTATCTTTGGCATTTACGCCTAGGTCAAATTAACCTTAATAGGATTAAAAGATTGGTATGTGACGGACCTTTAAGTGACTTAAAGGTTGATGATCTACCAACTTGTGAATCTTGTTTGGAAGGTAAAATGACCAAAAGGCCGTTCAATACCAAAGGTGCAAGAGCCACTGAATGTTTAGGACTAGTACACACTGATGTATGTGGTCCTATGAGCATTCAAGCTAGAGGTGGATATGAGTACTTCATCACCTTCACAGATGATTACTCAAGATTTGGTTATGTGTATCTCATGAGACATAAGTCGGATGCATTTGATATGTTCAAAGCATTCAAAGCTGAAGTAGAAAATCAGCTTGAGAAACATATAAAAATCTTGAGATCTGATCGTGGTGGAGAATATCTATCTGGAGAGTTTCAGCAATATCTTATTGATAATGGGATAATTTCTCAGCTTTCTGCACCAGGTACACCTCAACAAAATGGGGTAGCAGAAAGGAGAAATAGGACTCTTTTAGAGATGGTTAGATCAATGTTGAGTTATTCAACACTTCCTATTTCTTTTTGGGGATATGCTCTACAAACAGCAATATATATTCTAAACGATGTACCATCTAAATCTGTCCCTAAAACCCCACATGAATTGTGGACTGGGCGAAAGCCTAGTTTACAACACATGAGGATATTTGGTTGTCCTGCACATATGTTGAAAGGAAAGACAGAAAAGATGGAGTCTCGTTCGGAAACATGTATATTTGTGGGGTATCCAAAAGGAACTAAAGGATATTATTTCTATAGTCCTTTTGATCTAAAAGTATTTGTTTCAACAAATGCTTCATTTCTAGAAAAGGACTATATGAATAATTTTGTGCCCAAATGTAGAATTGTCCTGAATGAGATGTCAGGAGATACAATTCCATAAGAGGTTTCACAACCCAGCCCAATTGTAAGTTCCACTCCAACACAAGATCAACAAACTACCATTCCTCGTCGTAGTGGGAGGGTTAGAACACAACCCGAAAGATATATCGGTCTAGGAGAATCTGTTGAGAATCTCCCGGACGACGATGATCCCTACACGTACAAGGAAGCTATGGAAGATGTTGATTGTCGTCATTGGCAAAAGGCAATGCAATCCGAGATTGAATCGATGTTCAATAACAAAGTCTGGTCCCTTGTAGACTTGCCTAAAGGGATAAAACCCATTGGGTGCAAGTGGGTATACAAGAGGAAAATAGGTATGGATGGTAAGGTGGAAACCTTTAAAGCTAGACTAGTAGCTAAAGGTTATACACAGAAAGAAGGTATCGATTACGAGGAAACCTTCTCACCTATGGCCATGCTTAAATCCATTAGGATACTCTTATCCATTGCAGCATCTCTAGACCTAGAGATTTGGAAAATGGACGTCAAGACAACTTTCCTTAATGGAAGTCATGACGAGAGCATCTACATGACGCAACCAGAGGGATTCATTGAAAAAGGCCAAGAAGAAAGAGTATGCAAGTTGCAAAAGTTCATATATGGACTAAAGCAAGCATCCAGATCCTGGAACATAAGGTTCGATCAAGCTGTAAAGGGTTTTGGATTTATTCAAAACCCTGACGAATTTTGTGTATACAAGAGGATCAAAGGCGACAAGTTGGTTTTCCTCATTCTTTATGTTGATGATATACTACTCATTGAAAACGATGTAGGTGTATTGACATCAGTGAAAGAATGGTTAGCAAAACAATTTGATATGAAGGACTTAGGAGAAACAAGTTATATTCTTGGTATCCAAGTAATAAGGGATAGAAAGAATAGAACGATTGCATTATCCCAAGCTTCATACATTGATCAAATCTTGTCTAGATTCACCATGCAAGATTCCAAGAAAGGTATGTTACCTTTTAGACATGGAATCAATCTTTCTAAGGGTCAAGCACCTAAGAATGTGCATGAAGAGCAATTCATGAGTAGAGTTCCATATGCCTCGGCAGTTGGAAGTCTCATGTATGCAATGCTCTGTACTATACCAGATATTTGTTTTGCTGTTGGCATAGTTAGCAGGTTTCAATCGAAACCTGGTCCCGATCATTGGACGGCAGTCAAGCATATTTTCAAGTATCTCAAGAGAACTAGAGATTATATGCTTGTATACTCTGGAGGGGATTTAATACCCGTTGGGTTACAGATTCTGATTTCCAGTCGGATTTTGACTCCAGAAAATCCACATCAGGATCTGTGTTTACCATTGGAGGAGGAGCAGTCATATAGAGGAGTATCAAGCAATCTTGTATTGCTGATTCCACCATGGAAGTTGAGTATGTTGCTGCATGCGAAGCTGCCAAAAAGGCTGTTTGGCTCTGCCAATTCTTGATTGACTTAGAAGTGGTTCCTAGTGCGAATAAGCAGGTCACTATACACTGTGACAACAGTGGTGCAGTGGCTGATTCGAAAGAACCAAGAAGTCATAAGAGAGGTAAACACATTGAAAGGAAGTATCACCTTTTGAGGGAAATTGTTCATAGGGGAAACGTGACGATCACCAAAATCGCGTCAGTAGAAAATCTAGTGGATCCTTTCACAAAGGCTCTACCTCAGAAGATCTTTGATGGACATCTAGAGAACATGGGAATTAGAGATATGACACACTTGCTATAGAGCAAGTGGGAGATTGTTAGGACTATGCTCAATGGCAAGAGTGTAATATTGTAATTGACAATCTTCTCATATTAATAAAGTGAATTCTGATTCTTACAATTACTTATAGCATTTATTATTATAATTGTCAAGGTAAATAATTATAAGGTCAAAAGACTATGAGACATGAAGAATTGTTCATACATCCGGATATGTATGAGGTAGACACAATTCTTTAGTTAGTCTTGAATAACGTTCACAACTTAAGTCAAAGGTTGGGCACCTCTATCTTGTTAAAGTTGTAGAATTCTTTTACTAGCATTTGAGTGGGATCAAATGAATATGATGAGTCTAAAATCATCGAAAGGTTTTCGAGTAAAAGAATCTAGTGCACTAGGTGCATTGAACTGGATCACAATGAAATACTTTATCTAGAACCGTCACTAGATATAAGTCTTTTCATTAAAGAGGACAATCAGAGAGTCTATCTTAATCCTGAGATAAATGATAGACTTATGGTTGCAAGTGTTATCATTAGAGCTATCAATGAGTACGATTATATAGCATAGTCTATCCTCGATAGTTTGGTGGTATACATTTGTTAATCGATAGAGGACTTCATTTATAGATATGGACATCGTGGCTCCATTTATTGAATGAGAGTATAATATCATCATATGGATGTTTTGAGGTATTGGATATTAAATCTCAACGTTGAGTTTTCAATAATGATTATTGAAAACATGGTTTCTGGACAAGTCAAAGTATCTAAGTTCGAAATGTGGTCATATGAGGAAATGTGGTCATATGAGGAAATATGGTAACTTGGAGAGCTATAGGCGGTCTATGAGCTCTTGGCGATTACTGATATTATTCACGAGGATACACCATCTCCTATAAGATTGTCTAGGGTATGAATGAGAAACATCTCCTTATTCTATCTTTATTTAAGAGTTCAATTTTAGCTCTTTAGTGGAATGACTTAAAATTAATAGATTGGACCTAAGTGAATCATTTGTTGATTGTGATTAGGTTGTGTCTATTGAAGCTTAAATTTAGATAGCCCGCCAAGATCCCCAATCCACACGTATTTGCATGGATCACTTGATATATTCTACCGGGCCGATTTAAGGGTCCATCCAGAATTGTTTTTAATATATCAAGAATATAATATGTCTATTATTTAATTAATGGGCTACACTATTATATTAATATATTAAAAGGAGACATGTGGGCTTGTTTCTTTTAGTAAGAATGGGTCTGGTTCACATGTGGGCTTTTATTTAAAGTACAATGGATTAAATGAAATAAGAAAATAATATATGGCCCATTTATATAAGTGGGGCGGCAAGGTGTATATATTAACCTAATATATTATTTTGTTTCATTGTTTTAATTAAATAAGAATTAGTTAATTTATTAATTATTGGTTTAATTAAGAAACAAATCTTTTTCTGATCAGGAAATATATTTCCTAAAGTTATACTATTGGTAGTAGTATATTAAAAGTAAAAGACTTGTTTGATAAGAAAATAAATAATTAATTTTATTTATTTAATCAAATAAGAAGTCTTTTTATTTAGTCAATAAAAGAATAAAAATATCTATGAGTTGGATTAGGTTTTGAAGTCTAAAGGTTGATGGAAATTAGGGTGCAACACAAACTCTTTTTGGTATGTGATTTGCGGCAACCCTAGTCCATTTAGAGGAAGATTTCGGAAATCCTAAATAGAAGAGGAAGCAAAATTTCGGCCACCTATATAATACCACGTATAGAATTCGGCCACAATAGTTGATTGAATGATTCAATTTTTCTTCTTCTTCTCAATTCATAGAAAAGGATAATTTTTATTCTAGTAAACAAAAAAGAGAGAAGAGATTATTCTTTGATAATACACTGATTGCTTGTTCATCAATAAGCTTGTGTGTACAACATCGAATTAGGTTCACGCGAGTTTCGATCATTAGATTGAGAACTCAAAAGTGACCGGAATAATTTTTGTCTTCTTTTGATTGTTTTGTGACTAACAAACGAAAAAGAAAACTTTGTTCATCCATTCTCAGGTTTGCAATTCAAAGAAAAAGGGAGACCACGCTCCTAGGTGATTCACGTACGTGTTCGGATTGGAAGATCTCGCTGTACTGGTCATGATCACTGTTCACGGGGGGTACTGTTCACGATCACTGTTCAAGCTGGGGGTACTGTTCACAATCACTGTTCACATGGGTACTGTTCACAGCGGGTACTTTTCACGGGCATCGGAAAAGATTTTGCTGATTACCAATCGACGTAAGTCAATCGGATCACGCGTCAAGAGGTATTTAACTCTAACCGTATATATTTGAGTTTAATTAATTAAAAGGTTAAGGTTCAACTTTGAGAAAAATTTTAAAACCATACGAAATCTATTTTTCGTTTCTTCCGCTGCGTTTTATATCGATTTTTCCCTACAGTGGGTGGCGAGAGTCTTGACCCCAGAGAAAAGGCACGCGATAGCAGCGACAGCGGGGACGACGTTCCCTTTCAATGTTGTCGTTCCAATCGAAACATCGCAATCGGGACAGGCTTCTCGAACAATCCTGAGACTCCCGTTGATGTCGACCAAGAGTCGAGTGAAGATGTAGGAACCACTGTCGGGGTAGGTAGAGACCGGGCCGGCGAGGTCACAGACAATATAGGGAGGGTACTGGCCCTTCCATATGAGTGTAGATGCGTCCCTCCCTCTACCAGTACTCACGAAACCATCCAACGTTTACTGGAGAGATTTCAAGATCCCCAAAGAGATCTCTATCGGCGTCTCTCTACGGGAATATGATATGTATTCTCCTTCTGCCGGTGAGGTCCCGATTCATACGGCAGCCTTTGATTGCAGGGTCAGGTTACCTCTCCACCCCACCTTACTTAGGGCGCTACATGCCTTACAGTTAGCTCCCCTCCAGTTGACACCAGAATTTTGGAGGCATTTGGTAGGGTTCCTCTTGTTGTGGAGGGAGCAATGCCAAAAAGATAACATCGATCTTGAACCAGGCCTAGATGAGATTGGGTATGTGTTTCAAATTGCTGCTAATGCCCCAGGTCCTGAAAGGGTAATTCTATGCTCGAGCCAAAAACAACTTGCAATTTGTGGTACTGGGGGCCACGAAAAAGGATACCTCCTGGAAGGAGGAATGGATCATCCTCGGAGGTGAATGGGGAAGCTCGGTTCATATTGAAGGGACTGAGTTCTGAGTTCCCACTACTTTCAGTGGTAAGCCCGCGTTAGAAAAGGGCAAGCTATCTAGAGAATCAGAGAAAGTCTTGCAGGCTATCATGGCCCGTCATTATGTTAACATGAAGTTTCCCATCACGGAGGCCTTCGAGGCAAAGAGGGTAGATCACTACCTTCTCATTTCCGGAGCTTCTCTAGGTAGAAAACTTTTCTGACTTTGCTCATATTATCTTGTTTTTATTGACTCTGCGGATATTGACTCTGGCTATCTTTATAGTTTCAGCAGTATCTCTATCGGTTCCTGAGATGGAGACCCACCAAGCAGTCAGTACTGTTGGTTCTCCTCCGTCTTCCCCTGTCGGGATTCCAATCAGTTCCGATCTTAATGCAGGGGTTGGAGTACCTACTGGAGGGGTTGGAGTACCTAATGGCTCTGATAGGATCCTGGTCGGGGTATCAGTATCACCAGCTCCCCCTCCTCCTACCTCGGCTAGGTCACTGGAAACTTTTACAGCCAGATTGGGGAGGTATCGAGGTGCTTCCAGCTGGGTGCAAGAGGTTTCACCCCTCAGACCAGTTAATGTTGCGGCAGCCATTGATGCTGGTGCCTTAGCTTCTTCTACTTCTCCCGCTGTGGCATCTTGTCAGCCTGAACCGGTCGAGAAAAGTTCTGACTCTGCTATGAAGAAGCGGGTGGTGTCTCGAGATAAGGCTCGGTCGAGGTCGAAGGACTGCAGCCAGGATGAAGTTCTGGCCCACTTCGCAGCTTCCTGCCCTGGTGGGGGTCTAGATGTCATGACCGCCATGCATACTGAGCTTCTAATTAGAAGGGGTCTGCCCTTCTAGCTGAGGTAAGCTGCCTTATTTTATTTCTTTGTTCGGGTAAGAGGTTAAGAATATTCTGACAAGTGCATTGTTTTTCTCAGGCGTTTAAATTCAATGTGGACATGAGCCAACAGGTTGGCCTCCTTTTGGAGCAAGTCAGGGGTGCTATAGCGGAGTTGGAGAGGTCTAGAGAGGAGCTCTCTAAGGCTGCTCAGGGAATAGAAGTTCTGAACCAGTCGCTGGTGAATACCCAAAAGGAAGCCGACGAAGCGAAGGTTGACAGGGAGAGGATGCAGCATGCCCTGGATATGGAGAAGCTCAGGTCCCTCCATCTTAAGGAGGAGAGGGATATTACGAAGGAGAGAGTAGTGGAGGTGGAGAAAGAAGTCCAGTCCCTTCGAAGTAGCGTGGCCAATCTAGATGCCCAGGTAGATACCACCTTCGGGGATGGTTACTTTTTTGCTGGTTACCAGATGGCCCTAGCTCTCCCTCCTCCGTTCGATCTGGGTGACATTGCGGGGTGGAACGGGGAGGAGATCATGGCAAAGGCTGCTGAGCTAGCTAGGGCAGCACCTTCTGATGTGGCTGGGCCCTCCCAAGTTGTTGGAGATATTGAAGTAGTAGGAGGACCAGACCAGGGCTCTATCTCCCTTCTTCCACCAGGCAATGCCGGATCAGCTCCAAATCTGAAGGATCCTGAGGTTGGTGTGGCCCAGGGTGGAGGAGGGGTTTCTGCCTCATTTGCTTCTCCAGTAGAGCCTGGCAAGGAGGTAGGAGATCAGTCTGCTACTGATGATGGAGAAGATGTCCTGCCTATCTCATTATTTGACCATGCCCAGGAAAATGAAGGTTAGGCTGCTCTAATCGAGGAAGTTGGAGGGGAGCTTCAAGGAGATCCATCTCCAATGGAGATTCTGGTTGCTGTGGGTGCCCAGGAAATAGAAGGGGCTCCATCCAGTATAGAAGAAGGGGAAACCTTAACTGGTAGAGCAGGCGAAGAGACGGCCACTCAGGAGCAGGAGGATGCTTGATCCAGCTTGATCACTTAGTCAGTAGCACCTAGATAATGTTATTCATTTTTTTTTGTTTTTTTTTTTGTAGCCTGTGATTGGGGGATGGGCTTCCCGGTTCTAGTAATGAGAAATACTTTATTTTTCTTGACTCCGTGCATGTATAGTTTGTTGCATCCCAGGTTGAAATGCTTGTTCCGGGATGGTTCTTAGTACCCAGGTGGGAATTTGTTGATCCGGGAGTTAATACCGCGAACGGTCCGGGAAAAAATACCAAGATCTCAACCGGTCATAGATAGGGGCGCTTCATTTTTTTTTGGGTTTCCATGTAGGCATTATTGGTTCAGATTATGTATTCAACTGTCCTTCCAGATGTCGATCCAGGATAGGTTCAATTATCCCAATCATTAAGCCTTGGGGGGAAAGCAAACTCCGTGAGGCTTCCCTTTCCCGTGTATCGAACGCTATGTATATAAATGACTTTATCCTCTCATTTTCGATATTCGATCTTTCCCTCTATAAATACCCTTTTTCTGTTAGGTGGGTCCTCAAACAATCTCTTTCTCCTTTGTAGCAAGCAGTCTCCATAGGTTGACCGACGATCGTCGTATCACCTGACATTGTGGGAGGAGGAGGAGATGTCGGCTCTGTGACTGGCAGGATGCTTGGTATTGTGGAAAGAGCTGTACTTGGTGGATTTAATTACCAGAGGAAAAGGGAAAGTAGAGATTCCTAGGATGAGGATGAGTGGTGGGCTCTGACGCTGCGGCCTCGCCAATGGTGTAGGCATTACCCGGTCGATCCGCGGCTTTGGGGCCCGTTGCATCTTGGACGTAGGGGGAAATCCTTATTTCCTTCCTATTCTTACTGATCCCAACACAGCCTCTGCTCCTACCTCCAGGGTTCGTGGCAGCACCGTCAATATAGATTCTGATTTAAATCAATGTTGCTAGGTAGGCAGATCTAGTAAGTAGGTGAGAAGTTAGAGAGGAAACTGGCTGTTTCAGACCTCCAGTTTATTTTCTTGTCTCTTTTTTTCTTGTATCTTGTATGTAGCTTAAAATAAGGGCAGGGTTCCCCGATTTGATCAATGAAAAGAAAAATTCACTTCCACCTATATCTATCAATTTAATTTAGTCATGCGCTCCTGATTGTAGCATAGACTCGGGCAAGAGTCCCCAGCATAAACTTGACTTAATCAAAACTTGGTAACTCATAGAATCTGATGAGAACAAAGGAGTTGATCGGTACTATGGTACCTCGCACTCCAGTTCTAAGAGTCTTGGCAATATGACGAGTAGTCTGGCGAAACTAGGAACCTCGTCGAATGATTGGGTACCTAGCTTTCGAGTTCATGGAACCTAGGTCTCCAGGGAAGTATTCTGGCGAAACTGGGTACCTCGCTTCTTTACTTGTAGGAGCTTTGGTGCCTTGGCGAATCAAAAATTTGGTGAATCTCAGTACCTCGCCTTCCTGTTTTAGGAATCTTGGTACCTTGGCGAAAACGGTGGCGTACGGGGTACCTCGCACTCCTGTTTGTAGGAGTCGTGGTATCCTAGCGAAAGAAATTGGCGAATAAACACTGGCAGTAAGATCAAGGTGGAGTGCTGGTGACTGACCCGCACTTTACCCGCACTCTATTACCTGATGCCCTCAGAGTGCGGGTTACTGACCCGCACTCTAACCGCACTGTTCCCCTGGACAGACTCCTGAATTCTGCCCTGCAACTGTATCTGCACCAAAACAATCTCAAATAGTCTCAAAAGTTTACAACAACAAAACTAACCATCCGAAAAGTAAAAATAAAAATAAAAACAATAAAATAAATTCAAAAACGAGTGCAATGCACTCAAAGTGGGACCCGGTCAACCAAAAGAGGTTTGACCGGAATGGGGAGCACATTCAACTTGGCCACCCAAACCGGTGCCAAATGCCTATGCACTGCATCTCTCCCCACTCTCCTCATTTGTCCCACTAGGTCCTTTCAAACCCATATCTGTTTAACCTTTGGTGGGTTCATCCTAGATCTAACTCTACTTGCTTTTAATCTTTGGAAACTAAAGCAATAAGCTTTAGTGTGCCCTTTTTTGGCACAAAAGTAGCAAGTAATAGGACGGTTAGGGAAACTCCCTGTTTGATCATTGGCGTGGGCTACTTTTTGTTGTCCAAATCTGAGGGATTTGACATTAGTTTTCCATCACAGCGAGTTGTTCAATCAAATCCCCCTCCTTGACCTTAGCCCGTTTCAACTCATTATCTTTTGTGCTCAACTGTTCATGCAATTCCCTTACCGCTTTTGCGGACTCCTCCACACCTAGTTGAAGTTTCCTTGTCCTTCTCCCATAGTCTTCCTCAAACTCTTCTGAGAGCTTTGCCAATGCATCTAAGTTCTTGGAGACTAACTCCTTTTTGGTGGCAAGCTCCACTACTTGTTCAGTTAACCCGTTGTTGACTGATGAGAGATCACGCAATTTAGTCTTCAACTGTACATTCTCTGTCTTTAGCAAATAAACCTCCAGTTTGAGCTTTGTGTTGTCTTGTTCAAGCTCACCTAATTGATAGAAGAGTTCAGTATTTGCTTCCTCCTCTTCGAATTCTGATTCTTGCCTCTCCTTGATGCAGTCTTGGTTTCCCAATTCCATCTCCTTGACACCCTCAAAGGCTTGCACAAGGGTGAGCACCCGGCTCCTTTTCTTTCTGGAATTTGGTGCCTCCAAGACTAAACAATCTCTAACTTGGCTTGTTCCGGGGGATGTTACCTTGAAGTTCACACTCTTCCCTCCACAACTGAAGGTCCCTAGAACAAATATCAATCACCATACTTGCTGTGGCCATGAACGGCCTCCCCAATAGTAGTTTCCAGTCTCTACCACTGGATTCTCCTCTTTTGCAATCCAACACAACAAATTCTGCCGGCACCATCAAACCGTGCACATTCACATAAATTTCCTCCACAATACCTACTGGGGTGATGGGAGAATTGTCAGCCATGATGAAAGTCTGGGAGGTGGGCTTGATTGATTGAATCTTCAGCTGTTCGTAGACCTCTAATGGCATCATATTGATGCTAGCCCCCATATCAAGGACCGCTCCCATCTTTGGTGAATCCTCAATTTGTACATCTATGACGAAACTCCCGGGGTCTTCAAGTTTAATGGGGGAGTCTATGTCACTTCCCCTATCTTCCTTATCCGCGACCTCTACCATACTTGCTTTGATTTCCTCACCTCACAACTGGACAACCTCTAACACGTTAACATGTTCATCGAAGCTTGATGCCTTCTCCTTGTTCTTCATCAATGCATCAAAAATCTGTGCCAACTGAGTTTCCATCTTCTTCAGTGACGCTCCATGACTGTTGGCTCTCTGATTATTGGACTGCATGTAAGCTGACATTCGTTGCTCAGAGGCATGCAAGGTGTTCTTGAGGGCTTCCGACCCGATACCAACAGTTTTGATAACTGTACTCACTATCTCCTCTAGAGACTTGTCCTTTGGTTGGCTAGCGGAAGTGTGGGAATTGAAGTTGGATGGTGGGTTACTACTTGAACCTCCCCATTGATTGTTGTTGTTTCCCCCTTGATTAAATCTATTGTACCCCCGGTTTTGGTACCCTTGGTTGTTGTTTCCACCTTGCTAATTGTTGTTGCCACCTTGGTGAGTGGTTGCTCCTAGGTGGTTGTTGTTGGACCAATACAAGTTTGGGTTATTTCTCAACCCTGGATTGTATGTATTCGAATATGGGTCATTCCTAGGCTGCCTAGGAAATTCTCCAAGGGCTTGGGCTTGCTCTTCCTGAATGAAATGCCCTTCTCCCCCTTCAATCTCCCCCATGACTTGACTAACTCCTTGGAAGGGCCCTGGTTTTCTAGTTATCAGCTCCTTGATTGATTGAAGCTCCTTGTTCATTCTGGACATCTGGATTCGCACTTGGGTATCCTGACCCACTTCTATTCTTCCACCCCTCCTCACATGTGATGTCCTCTGTTGTGAGTTCTGGGCAATCTTCTCCAGAATGTCATAAGCTTCAACTTCCCTCTTGTCTGCAATGGTACCTCCGCATGCATTATCCACCATCATTTGGGTTATCGATGAAAGTCCACTATAGAAGGAGTTAACCTTCAGTTCTGGATGGTATGTATGCGGTGGCATTTGAGCTAACAATAAGTTGAACCTCTCCCATGCCTCATGGAATGGTTCACCGTCCTCTTCGACAAAGGAAGCTATCTTCAACCTTAGGTCTTTAGCCTTCTGTGACGGAAAATACTTGTTGAAGAAAACCTTGCAGACTTGGCTCCATGTCACCAGTGATCCCGGCCTCAAGTTCATGTACCAAGTCATGGCTGCATCTTTCAGACAATATTGGAAACACCTCAGATGAAGCTGCTCCCTTGTCAATACTGTTTGGCGAGCCATTACAGTGAAGGTTTCTAGGGTGGCTCCATATTGTTTCATAAATTGGAGGCAATCCTCGGTACTTCGCCAACTAAACGACGGTAGGAGGCTAATGTGCATAGTTTTCAACTCGTACTGCCTTGTTACATCATCCAGTACTATGGCAGTGGGCACATTCCCTACAAACGGGAGAGTATACTCGCCCATGGTGAGGCCTAGCTCTTCATCCCCATGTACACTTCCCTCATTCTCTCGAGCCTGTTGCTCATTCTCTCTAGCATGCTGCTCATGCTGATTATGATCGTCCATATTTCCCTCTAACTGCTCTATTCTTCTACCCAACCGATTGATGTTATCGATAACTGGCAACACTGTTCCTCTCAACGATCTTCGTCCGTGCATATACCTAAAATCCTGAAATTTCACAACAAATAAAGCACAACGTAAACGAGAAACAGATAGGGTAGAGCAGGAATATTACTAGACTAGCCTTACTCATGCAAAACTAATTAAACTAACATGCCGCTCCCCGGCAGCGGCGCCATTTGACGAGACACGTTTTTCCCTTATGTCGATTTAAAAGATCAGTCCGTCAATAATATTTTAAGAAACCTCACAAAGCCTAAATCAGTTTGCAAACATAAATATAGTGGCAAGTGGGTGTCGTCCACAGGGAGCGGAGTTAGCCAAATTAGTTAAAGCTAAAGCAATGGTATGTATATATATAATAGCAAACATGAATTGGTGAAAATGTAGATTGTGAACCAACTCTAAATAACACTAAATTAAATATGTAAATAAAATGAAGGGGGAATATGGAGTGAAAGATATATAGATGATGGAAACTAAGGAGTTAATGGATTCGAAAGCAAATACTGGGCAATGTAACAAACTTGTCAATAGCACGGCTCTTCAAGGTAACCGACCTAGGATGTATAGAGTCGGTTATTTATCCCTAGAAGGTGGCCAATCTAGGATGTATAGTGCGGACCACCTATTAGGGATTAATCCTTGTAAACTACCAACCTAGGATGTATAGAGTTGATTGTTTACCGGATTCTAGAAATAAAGCTCGTCTACCTAACATTGACTCAACCGATTACAAATAGTCACCCTAGGATGTATAGTGATGACTTCTAACTCTCTCACGGATTCTGACCTAGGATGTATAGTGCCGGAAATACGATTGAGGTTAGATTAAAACCGCGGTTCAAGATTCGGAATTCATGACTTTTCGTCTATTCTTTAGAGCATTAAACAACTAAATAAGATGTATATCTTGATGCAATACTCATACATAATACAAAGACATCTTGCAAAGATCATGTATCTACACAAGAAACTAATGATAAACATTCACAACAAGAATAGATCAATGGAAGATAGACATGAATATCAATATAATATCAAGTTTATGTACAAGCCCAATATTAAACTAACTACTCCATCAACCCCTTAGAGGGGATTTAGCTACTCATTACAACTAGGAAATCAGTAGAGAGGAGAAAGAAATAACCCTTGGAGAACATCTCCTTCCTTGAAGTGGCTCCAATCTCCTAACTTCCTTGAAGTTGAGTAGAGAATGTAAGGATGAGAGG
Source organism: Dipteronia sinensis (assembly GCA_033220585.1). Lineage (NCBI taxonomy): Eukaryota > Viridiplantae > Streptophyta > Magnoliopsida > Sapindales > Sapindaceae > Dipteronia > Dipteronia sinensis. The sequence goes on from CM065645.1 coordinate 5,375,871, forward strand.
TAGAGAGAGAAACTAGATCTCAGAATGCTTAATCTGTCCTAAACGGAGTTAAAAGCTCCTTAAAACGTTTCTATACTTTCTATTTATACTAAATACAAAAATAGGTCACTTAAGCTTTGAAAATCAGACTGGCGAGCTCGGAGTGCGGGTAGAGTGCGGGTGATTTACCCGCACTGTACCCGTACTGTATGGGTTGCCTGCAACTTCAGTTCTCGAATCAGGACATTAGTGCGGGTGGAGTGCGGTTGAATTACCCGCACTTGACCCGCACTTGGCCCGCACTTGGCATCGCACTATGACCGCACTTCCCTCTCAGGTGCAAAATCTACCTTCTGTCTTGAGCAACAGTGCGGGTAAAGTGCGGTTAGATGACCCGCACAGTACCCGCACTCTAATGTCAGGTGCAATTCTGCTCTTCTGTTCTTAATGCAAGTGCGGGTAGAGTGCGGTTTGATGACCCGCACAGTGCCCGCACTCTAGTGTCAGGTGCGATTCTGTTCTTCTGTTCTTTGTGCAAGTGCGGGTGGAGTGCGGTTTGCTGACCCGCACAGCACCCGCACTCTAATGTCAGGTGTCTGAGTAGCTTCTCTGGTTTGGCAATAGTGCGGGTGGAGTGCGGTTAGCTGACCCGCACTATACCCGCACTTTATCTTTGTACTTGCATTCTGCCCCGGCTATGCACATGAGTGCGGCTGGAGTGCGGCTGGAGTGCGGTTGCGACCCGCACTGGACCCGCACTGTAGACCTGTTTGTGCTCCTTTGCCTTTGCTTTCGCCCCTTTTCTGCTGGAATCACCACAATATGCTTCCAAGCCTGTCTCTGCATCATTTCCTTCAAATAAGCACAAAACAACCCATAAGAGACACAAAAAAGCACGAAAATAGAACATAAGGTAAGGATCTGAGGGCCTAAATATAGTACATATTTGGCCCGATCAGTCTCCTGAAGAGTTTAGGTGCACACACACACTTCATGCATGTTTTGTTTATCTTGCATTTGTTTTCATTACGGTTTATATGTGTGCATCATTTACACATTGCAAACACACTTACATGCATTTGTATTGACATGCATTTATTCCTTATTGCTCATGTGTGCATTCATTCATAATCACACTTGCACTTCATGTCTAGATTTAAGTGTGGTTGTTGCGTCCACGCTCTCACATCTTAGTGCGTATTTTTGCCTGTTGACAGGGCCTGTGCTCAGGTCAGTGCGCGGGTCCTTACCCGTACAGTGGACCAGCGGAGTTGGCCCTCGTGCTTAGAGATCCTCGGTTCGCTAGTGTGTTCGCTGGTCACGAACCAGCAAACCCCATGTGCGCGGGTAGGCACCAGCGCAGTGGGACCTGCGCACTGCCCTGATTTTGAGTAAAAATGTCTTTTCCCATCAGCTCGGATCTCCCACTATATAAACTTCTTTATCTCTTCTTCTTCACTAACTCCTCTGAATTTAAAGAAACCCTAGAGAGAGAAATAGGGAGTCTTGAGAGAGAAAGCTCCTTTGAGTGTGTTTAACTCTCCAAAATCCCAAAACTCATCTTCACCTTGCATTGCTAGCATCATTCAAGCATGGGTCTTCATTAGTGACTTTACTTGGTAAGTAGAACTAACATTCTTGTTCATTTATTGTTCTAGCTTATCAAGACATGTCATTTTTTGCTTAGGTTAGCATATCTTCATATTTATTGCATATCAATTGAAGTTATGACATGTTTGGGGTTTGTTTGTGATAGCTAGAATTTAGGACCATATTTCCCTTCTAGCTAAGTCTCTATGCTTGCATTTAGACATTTTTGTCTATGCCTCATTGATTGCATTTGTTGATTGCACATTTATTGCCCTTGATTATATGTTGCGACAACTTGTGTTGGTTGGACTTTATTTGACTAATTAGGTTGCTAGAATCCTTTGCATCTAATTGATTCCTTATATATGGGCATGTAGGCATTGCTTGATAACTAGGTTGTTTAATTGCATTATAGCATCTAGTTAAGCATTTTGTGTTTGGTCTTGCACATTATAGCATTTGAGTGTCATATACACACTTAGACCTTTATACTCTTCATTGACTCAAAGTCTTATGGCTTCGGAGTGAAGTTGCACAAGCATTCAAATCTTGCAACCAAGGTGTGGTTGGCAAGCATTGGTCAAGTGCAACTGTAAAAGGCCCGCGTGGTAGAGTAGGAGGTGCTCATGCCAAGAGTAGTGGATCAGGGGATATCACTAGGGATTGAACCAAGAGTGGCGAGTTGTAGTGTCCATAGACTAGTGTTGTCGAGAGTGAGAGTCCGAGTATCACTTGAGGGTGTAACATTTTACTCATTTGGTGGATTTCTATGATCGTGTGTGGCTAGAAGGATAGCCCATGGATTTTCCCTTGTTGAAGGGTTTCCACGTAAAAATCAAGTGTTCTTTATATTCTCGCACTTTACTTAATTTTTATTATTGTTTGTATTGGGTTTTGCTTGTTAATATTGACTAATCGAAAAAGGTTGGTAATAATCAAATAACAACCCATTCACCCCCCCCCCCCCCCCCCTTCTAGGTTGTTGGACACACGTTTAGTTTGTATTTTCACTCAGCCTAGATGGGAAAAAAGATGACACATATATAGGGTAGGAAAAACGACACAAAGGAAAAGACGAAAATGCCCTTAAAAAGATGTCAGTCGCGGAACAGGTCACCGGGATGCAAGACGATGACATGTCCCGTGAAAACCACTGGAAGTGTGGTCGTGGGACGCGAGACGACGGGCTATCCCTTGAAACCTACTGGAGGTTAGGTCACAGGACGGGTCTCGGGAGAGGCGACGATGAGTTGTCCCGCGAAACCTACTGGATGTTTGGTCGCAGGACAGCTAGCGGGAGACTGGACAAACTGTCATGTGAAAACCGTCACAAAATGCATACCCACTTGAGTTTCCAAGGGGTTTTCAAGAGACTTGTGCAAGATCAAATGACACACCAATCAAGAAAGAAAAGGACAAGTAAAAGAACATACACATGTAAGAAAAATATGCCCAATGCAAGATGGATAAGCATTCATGAGAATAGAGAGAGAGAGAGAGAGAGAGAGAGAGAGAGTGTGTGTGTGTGTGTGTGTGTGTGTGTGTGTGTATGTGTGTGCTTATCTAAATCTCTTCAAAGAGTTACGCAAGTGATATACCTTCTTGAGGTGCCCTTGAGCTTGATGATGCCATTGAAGCTTGATCAGGAATAATGAGGCCTAAACTACCCTTACAAGAAAAATCCCCAATGTGGTTTGTCAATGAAAAGAGCCAATCAAAACATGAGGAACTTACAATCTCCTCATTTGGCTATTTCGTGACAAAACCACCACTCACAAAGCAACCTCACCATGACAAAAGAAAGTTGGTCAACAAAATTTTCTACATTACAAGAAGGCCTATAATCTAAGTCTTGAACATCTTCAAGTCAATCCAAAGCTTGTAGAAAAGTTCCAACCTACACACAATCAACAAGACAAATAGAAATACCTTCTAAGATCAAGTGTGTGAGAGGTGCTTTCAATAATCATAATTAACAAAAAAACATTTGCGATAGCCATACTAGATAGAACCAATACAATCAAGTAATGTAATCATGCTATGCAATGCAATTCTCTCCCTACATGATTGATCTCAACTCCCTCTAAATATGATGCCACAACCCTTCTCCCATTTTTTTGTCATGAGATAGGCAAAAGGAGTTCCCCCTAATCGGTAAGCATTTGGCAAGGAGAGCTCTTAGCACAAAAACACATGCATAATCATATAAGCAACTTTATGCAACTCAATTAAGTATGAGAGAATCAATGAGTTTTGTTTTAAGAAAATGTGTGACACGATGCTTTGCATGCAAGACATGTTGCATTCAAGTTCAAAAACAATGGTATTTGGCAAAGCAAACAACAAAGGTTTCCAAAAAGATTTCAAATCAATTTTACCCTTTGTCATGAATTCAAGAAATGATATAGATTTTATAAGAATTTCCATTTAGAGTGCAACTAAATCAAACTTTATAAGCGAAACAAGACATGAGGGACTTTGCACCCTTTTTTGATTTTTTCGGGTAAGATACCCGTATGATAATAGCCTTGTTCAACAAATAAAGAGAGAGAGAGAGAGAGAGAGAGAAGACTAAATTTGGATGAGATATCCTTATTTATAGAATGGACACAAGATCCTTATTGAGTTTAGTCTTCTCATTTGCTTGTTCACACATAACTTGGCATTCATATTTTAGCAATCAAAAATAAATCTTCATGCATATCATCTTAAAGCATATCATTAAGAAAAACATCATGTCATGGAGATCAATTATAGGTCATTCAAAATGTACTTCCAAAGTGAATCTCCTAGTCCAAAATGCATGTTTGAACATAAATATGACATGGATTGCAAGAAAAGCAATTTGCACACTTATTAAGAAAATAACATAAGCATATGCACAACCAATCATCCCAAGCAATTAATTAAGGAGCATAAAATATATCAATGTAGCACAATGCAATTTCATCCCAATTTGCTCTCTTTGCTTGAGCTCTCCATATGGGGTCAAGACATACCATGTCAAGCCAAATGAAAAATCCCTATAGACTTACTAAGGTTCCCAAATCTAAGAGTGTCTATGGGCTTTGTAAACAAGTCCGCTAGTTGGTCATTAATCCCCACAGGCTCTAATGCAATAGTTTTGCTCTCAACTAGCTCTGTAATGAAATGATGTCTAATGTTAATGTGCTTTGTCCAAGAATGTTAGACGGGATTCTTTGAAATGTTTATGGCACTTATGTTGTCACAAAACAAAGTGAGAGTGCCTTGCTCTAAGCCATAATCGGCTAGCATTTGTTTCATCCACATCAATTGAGTACAAGCACTACCAATGGCTTTGTATTCCACCTCGGTCATGGATTGGGAAATTGAGTTTTGCTTCTTGCAAAACTAAGACACCAAATTGTTTCCTTGGAAGAAGCAACCACCCTATGTACTCTTCCTATCATCACAATTTCCCGTCCAATCGGCATCACTAAATCCAACAAGACTTGGATTAGTGTCAAAGAAGTACCAAATCCCATGATTGGAGGTACCATTCACTAAGCGAATGATCCTCTTCACCGCAACAAGGTAAGATTCTTTGGGATCTGCTTGGTACCTAGCACAAACACTCACACTATAAGCAATATCGGGCCTACTAGCTGTCAAGTAAAGCAAACTACCTATCATGCCCCGATATAAGCTTTGATCAACATTGTTACCATTAGCATCTTTACTTAGCTTTAAAGTGGTACTCATAGGTGTGTCACAATGTTTGGCATTGTCAAGGCCAAACTTCTTCACTAGGTTCTTTGTATACTTAGCTTGGGATATGAAGATCCCATCATACATTTGCTTAATTTGCAGACCTAGAAAGTAATTTAGTTCACCAACCATGCTCATTTCAAATTCAAGAGACATGACATCAAAAAATTGTCTCAATTTTGACTCATTGGTGGAGCCAAATACAATATCATTAACATAAATTTTAGCTATGAAAAGCTCATCTTTGTTGCACTTGATAAACAATGTCTTGTCAACACTACCTCTTGAGTAGCCATTGTCAACAAGATAGAGAGTGAGGCGCTCATACCAAGCCCTCGGTGCTTGTTTCAACCCATAAAGTACCTTTTTGAGGCAATAGACATGATTAGGGTGGTGTGGATCCACGAACCCCTTGGGTTGTTCAACAAACACTTCCTCATGCAATAAGCCATTGAGGAAGGCACTCTTAACATCCATTTGGTGTAGTTTGAACTTGTACATACAAGAGATGGATAAGAGAAGCCTTATAGACTCAAGATGAGCAACGGGAGCAAAAGTCTCCTTAAAGTCAATACCCTCTATTTGAGAGTATCCTTGTGCCACAAGCCTAGCCTTGTTGCACACAATGTTTCCATCTTCATCTAACTTGTTCCTAAACACCCATTTGGTGCTTATCACATTGGTATTCCTAGGCCTAGGAACTAGAGTCCAAATCTCATTTCTTTCAAATTGGTTTAGCTCTTCTCGCATGGCAAAAACCCAAAATTCATCATTTAAGGCTTTATCAACCTTCTTGGGTTCTATTTGAGAGGTGTAGCAAGTGTAGCTAATTTGATTAGCTATTTGACGCCTAGTCATAACACCCTCATTAACATCTCTATTGATATCATTTTTATCATGGAGTTTCCTATCTATGAAGCGGGTTCATTAGAGTCCAAATGTGGATCTCTATCAAGAGGTTGATCATCCTCTCCACTATGATTTGACTTCACATCACTTGAAGTCTTACCACACTCCTTCAAAGAAAGGTCAACATGCTCACAAACATCCTCCTCATGGACAACATCCTTAGGCCTACAGTCATCAATGACAACATTTGATGACTCCATGACACTTCGAGTTCTTAGATTGTAAACTCTATAAACCTTACTATTAAGTGCATATCTAATGAAAATACCCTCATCACTTTTGGCATCAAACTTGCCAAGTTGATCTCGGTCATTAAGAATATAGCACTTACTTCTAAAGATGTGGAAATAGCTAACATTGGGTTTTCTTCCCTTCCATAACTCATAGGATGTTTGTTTGGTCCCGGGTTTAAGGAAAACTCTATTCCCTATATAACAAGCCGTATTGATGGCTTCTGCCCATAAATTCCTAGGAACCTTGTTGCTAAGCAACATCACCTGAGCCATCTCTTGTAAGACCCTATTCTTCCTTTCCACAACTCCATTTTGTTGGGGAGTTTTAGGGGCCGAGAATTCATAGGAAATACCTAGACCATTACAAAAGCTCTCAAAGCTACTATTCTGAAACTCTTTCCCATGATCACTTATAATTCTCTTAATGCTCCTAATGTAAGAATTATTCTCATTCTGAATTTTGACACATAGCATTTTGAAATTCTCAAAAGCTTCAGACTTCCCTCTAAGAAAGTAGGTCCAAGTGAACCTAGAGAAGTCATCAACCACCACAAGGATATATCTTTTACCACCTAAACTCTAGGTTTGCACGGGACCCATTAGGTCCATATGAAGGAGTTCCAATGGCTCCTTGGTGGAAAGATATTTTCCCTTTTTATGCACACTCTTAGTTTGCTTCCCTTATTGACAAGGTCTATAAACTCCATGAAACCTCTTCCCAAGCTTGGGAAGGCCGCTTATGACATTCAACCTCTCAAGGACTTTCAAGTCACTATAATTCATGTGGCCAAATCTTTGATGCCAAAACTCAACTTGCTCACAACTAGACAAGTTACAAGAGATGTTACTAGATTCAAGACAACAACATTTGTCACTTGATCTATTGCCTTTTAAAAGAACTTACCAATTTTCCTTAAGAATAGAGCAATCAACTTTGCCAAACATAACTGAAAGCCCTTCATCACTTAAATGTGATATACTAATGAGATTGGCTTTCAAGCCATCTACATAAAGAGCATTTGGCTAGGAGGGAAAACCGGGAATAGATATATTACATTTCCCAATGACTTTTTTTCGTGAACCATCACCAAAGGTGACAAATCCACCATCCTCCATCACAAGAGTCTCAAAGAAACTCTTGTTTCCGGTCATGTGCCTAAAACACCCACTAACAAGATACCAAGTGTTAGAGGCTTTGGCTGTCAAAGCAACTTGAGCCACATAGAAAAAATACTCATTGTTTCTAGTCCACCTAGGTGCAACATTTTCAATCATATGAGCCTTTGGTTCATTGGCTCTAAGTTTCCTAGGTGCATGCTTTTTGGCTCTTCTAAGCATATTTTTCTCAATCATACTTTCCATTCTACACAATTTGATATACTTAAAGCAATTTGGCCTTATGTGGCCTTCAATACCATAATAATGATAAGTATGAGTGAAATAGGAGTTCATACCATAGCCTTGTGCAAGCATTTGAGGCTTCATTCTCCTTTGAGTAGTCCTTTGATGTTGAGCAAACTCTCTCCTTTGTGGTTGAGCCAAAGTAGCATGTCTGCTATGTTGAGCATTATGAGTCCTTGGTTGTGGTGGAAGGGTTCTTGGATGTGGAGGTCTTGATTGAGATGCTCTAGCTTGTTGTGGTAGAGCTCCTGTTGACCCCTTGACTTGAGCTTGCTTTAAGGATTTTCCAACTTCAATACTTTTTGTAGTTTGTTGTGAATTTTGGCTTCTTCAACCTCTTGACTCTTGACAAAAATGGTCTTCTTCAAGGAGGTGGTCTCCACGTCTTCCTTATATCCCAAGCCCCTTCTTATCACTAGGGCTCTTCCCACTTGATAACATCTTGTCAAGCTTTTCGGTTCCGGAGGTCTTTTTGGCAATCACATCTTTTACCTCTCCAAGCTCTTTCCTCAAGCTCTCTTCATTCTTCTTAACCACAACAAGCTCCAATTTCAAGCTTTCTTCCATTTCCCTTGTTCTTTTCACCTCCTCAGTCAATTGAGTCATCTTAGAGGTCAATTCCAGATTCTTCATTTTCAACTCTTGAATCTCCTTTTTCTTTTTCGCTCTAGAACTCTTGAAGTATTCCATGAAGTTTTCATAGTCCATCTCCTCATCAAATTCATGCTGGAACTTGGATGAAGTACTTTTATCACTTGAGTGCTCTTCTTCTTCTTCTAGCTTATCACTCTCTTCTTCTTTGTCACTCATAACTTCCTTGCCACTGTGATATGATGAGAAGGTAATGAAGTTGGCAACTTGGTCTTCATCATTCGAAGACTTTTCTTCCTCCTCCAAGTCTTCACTATCACTCCTAGTAGCAAACATAACCTTTCTTTTCTTCTTCTTCTTTAGATTAACACATTCATGTTAGGATTATGCCCAATAGCAAGAGTGTAATGATGTATTTGACAATCTTTTTCATATTAATAAAGTGATTTCTAGTTTAACAAATCTTATGGCATTTATAGTTTAATTATTATAAATGTCAAAAGTAAATAATCATAAGGTCAAAAAACTATGAGAGATGAAGAATTGTTCGTACATCTGGATATATATGATGTAGACACAATTCTTTAGTTAGTCTTGAACAATGTTCACAACTTAAGATAAAGGTTGGGGGCCTTTACCTTGTTAAAGTTGTAGATTCTGTAAGTTCCTCATATTTTGATTGGCTTATTTCGTTGACAAACCACATTGGGGATTATTCTTTGTAAGGGTAATTTAGGCCTCTTGAGTGTGATCAAGCTTCAAGGACATCATCTCTCTCAAAGAGCACTTCAAAGGTATCTCACTAGTTTAACTTTCTTTGAAGAGATCTAGTTGCACACACTCACTTGCATGCATTATATTCCTAGCTTCATGTAATTGAATGATGTACTGTATGCCTCTTTTCACACTCCACACTTGCACATTTTGCACATCACTTAGTGTGTTGAGTTTTGCCCAGAAAAGAGAACTTCTTCTCTTAGCGCGGCCTAGACCGCTTGGCAAGACATGCTTGCACCGCGGCATACAGAGCGGTATACCTCAGCAGGGTCATGCTTCATGTACCGCTTCCAGTACACTTGCACCCAAAGCGACCCAAGTCGCGGTGTTGTCTAATAGGCCTCTGTTGCCCATACCGCGGCCTATGCACCTGCATGCACAGCGCCCTGCACCGCGTTGTTGTCCAGACGTTGCACTGCTGTGTGTACCGCAGTCTGGACACTTGCCTGCGACGCGGTCCATCTAGCGGTATTGACGGGATTTGGTGCCCTAAGTCCAAAACGACGTTGTTTTAACTAGGGCTCCCTTATATATACTCTGCTCGTTTTTATGAGTTCAAGAAGCCATTTTTGATAGGCCAAGCTTCCTTTAGAGAGAGAAACTCCCAAGAACTCATCTTTACTCAACCAAACACAAATACATGTGCATTTAACCTCTTCAAGTATCATCTCATCATGGATTCTTCTTGCTTTCATTGACAAGGTAACTTGAACATGCCCTAAATCTCATTGTATTTATTTATGTTCTTGTTTGCCTAGGGTTAGCTCTTTTATGTGATTTTATTGCATATCTTTATGTTTATTGGCATTTATAACATGATTGAGCTGTTGTTTGTTGGTTGAGAGCCTTGTTCATTAATAGCTAGCATTTAGGACGATTTTACCCTTCTAGCTAAATCTTCATGCATTTGCATTTAGATATTGATATCTAGGATTTGCATTTATTGACATCTTTAAATCCTTAGATAAGCATTTATTGTTGCCTAGCATTAATTGCATGTTTGAATATCTTTTACATATTCACATAGGTTGTTTAACCTCTTCATTGATTGTTAAGTTTTGTGACTAAGTGAGTTAGTGCACAAGCTTGTGGTCAAGAATCACTATTAAAGGCCCGTTGGGTAGAGTGAAAGGGTTAGTGACCAAGTAGGTGTGACTTGAGGTCAACCTAGGTTGTAAACTTTCGTTCAAATTGTGGATTTGAGGACCGTATGTGGCTAGAAGGATAGCCCGTGAGTTTTTGCCCAGTTGGAGGGTTTCTCATGTAAATCAATCCTTGTGTTTTTATTGTTTTCCGCATATTTATATTGGATTGATTGATTGCTAATATGAGGCAGGATTATTAAAATTGATTAAGTCGAAAAGTTGGTAATAAATCAACTAAAACCTATTCACCCCCCCCCCCCCCCCCCCCCCCCCCCCTCTAGGTTGTATTAGACACACTTTGTGTATTTTCAATTGGTATCAGAGCGGGTTCCTAGATACACTTAGGTGATCCTTGCTCGTTGTGTGTCTTGCATCTTGTTTGTGATTGTTGTATCATAAACATTCATCTCATTCATACCCAAACACTATGAGTGGGAACGGAAGTGGTAATGAGGGAGCCTCTAGCACAAGACCCCCTTTGCTCACCGGAGTAAACTATGCCTCTTGGAAATGCAAGATGGAGTCTTACATTTGCCAAATAAATGACCGAGCATGGATGGCAATTGAAGATGGCTACACTCTTTGGGAAAAGACTCTTGAAGACGAAAGTGTAGTTCCCAAGCCAAAGTTGGAATGGTCAACTCAAGAGTTTGAAGCATCCAAGTGGAACAACAAGGCTATGCATGCTATTCTTTGTGCAATGGATGACAATCAGTACAAATTGATCCAGACAACAAGAATTGCAAAAGAGGCATGGGAGATTCTAGAGACGGCCCATGAGGGAACCGAGGTGGTCAAGGACTCCAAGCTTCAAGTCCTCCAAACACAATTCGAGCAAATTAGGATAGAGGAGGATGAGTGCTTCAACGACTTTCAAGTGAAGTTGATGGACATAGTCAATCAGAGCCATCAACTTAGTGATCCTTATTCGGATAAGAGGATCAAGCAAAAAATTATGAGGTCGCTTCCAGCAAGATTTGAGTCAAAAGTGACGGCTCTTGAGGAGAATAGTGACTACAAGAATATGAAGCCAAGTGAAGTTATTGGAAGGCTTCTAGCATATGAGTCTAGATGGACTCCCACACCTACACCTCAAAAGAAGCAAAAGAGTATTGCTCTGAAGACTTCTAAGGTTGAGAAGGAGGAAGAAGACTCAGATGAAGAAATGGCCCTCATGGTGAAAAGATTCAAGAAGTTCATCAATTTTGAGAAGAGGGGATTTGGATCCAAAGGAAAGGAAATAAAGAAGAAGACTCCTTTCAAGAAGTTTGAGTCAAGTGAAGACAAGCCCACAAGAAAAGGGATTCAATGCTTCGAATGTGGAGGTTTCAGACACATCTCCATGGATTGTGGAAATTTGAAAAATAAGAAGAAAGGAAAGGCCATGGCCGCCACGTAGAGCGATGGTGATGACTTGGAAGAAGAAGGAGAATCCTCAGATGATGAGGATCATGTGGCAAACTTTATTGCCTTCGCATCTTCTCTCAAGAGTAAGGAAACAATAGATGATGAAGAGGTAGAGAAACAAAGTGAAGATGACTCTAGCGATGGTGACTCTTCATCCCATTCAACAAATATGGATGTAGGAGGAATGGATCTTGAAGGCTTCATTGAGCATTTCAAAGCTCAAGATTGAAGATGAAGAAAAAGATTCAAAGGCTAAAAGGAGAGAATCTCAAGCCATCCACCGAAGCTACTCACTTAAATAAAGAAGTGAAGATAGCCAAAAGGAATGAGGAATTGATGGAAAAGGAGCTTGAAGAAGGTAGAGAGATCATTGCTAAGATGACTTCAAGCACGAATAAACTTGACCACATGTTGGGAGTTGGCAAGAGGCCAAGTGATAAGAAAGGTCTTGGCTATGAAGATGACAATGAGACCTCATCCTCAAGCAAGATTGTGTTTGTCAAGAGTTTGGATAACAAAGAGCCTCCACCCCCACAACATCCTAGAAAGAAGATCGAACTAGGAGAGTGCTCTAAAGATCCTCAAGTCAAGGTAGCACAAGGGAAACAAGCTCAAGCTCAATCAACAAGGGTGCATCAAGCAAGTTTCCCTCAACCGAAATACCATCAAGCCAAAAAGCAATCATGCAAGGTCAACCAAGGAAGCAATTCATTCCAACTCAACAACAAAGAATAAGAGAACCAATCCAACACCAAAGACAAGCTTAAATGCGTGGGAAAGCCCCTTTGTACTCACAAGGGCATGGTATGTCTTCTTATTTTATTCCCACTTGTCACTTTTGTGGTGTTGATGGTCACATTAGACCTAATTGCTTCAAATACATTGAAATGTGTAGAATCAAGAGCATGATTGAAAGAAATAGAGCTAGAGCTAAAATGCATGTTCCTAGGAAATCTAGAGCAAATTTGCATGATCCTAGGAAATCTAGAGCCAATGTGACTAATACCACTAGGAATGAGAACATTACACCTAGGTGGATTAGAAGGGATAACTATTCTTGCTATGTGGCTCAAATTGCCTTGAAGGCAAATGCCTCTAACACTTGGTATTTGGATAGTGGGTGTTCTAGGCATATGACGGGGAACAAGAGCTTCTTTAAATCCCTTGTCTTGGAGGGTGGAGGATTTGTCACCTTTGGTGATGGATCTAGAAAGAAAGTCATAGGGAAAGGAACCATTTCCATTCCCGATTTACCCTCATTGTCCAATGCTTTACTTGTTGATGGCTTGCAAGCCAATCTTATAAGCATTTCTCATCTTAATGATGATGGACTCTCTGTATTGTTTAACAAAAATGATTGCTCTATTTTAATGCCAAATGGACAAACCTTGCTAAAAGGAAAAAGATCTAGTGACAATTGCTATTGTCTTGAAGATAGTACTATCTCTTGCAATATGTCCAAATGTGAGGAAATTGAGTTATGGCATCAAAGACTTGGCCACATGAACTATCGAGATTTGAGGATCTTAGATAAGTTCAAGGTTGTGCGTGGCCTCCCTAAGCTTGGGAAGAAAGTCGATGGCATTTGTGAACCTTGTCAACAAGGGAAACAAACCAAAAGTATGCACAAGAAAGGCAAGTATCTCGCCACCAAGGAGCCATTAGAGCTTCTACATATGGACCTTATGGGTCCCATACAAACCGAGAGTCTCGGCGGCAAGAGATACATTTTTGTTTGTGTTGATGATTTTTCTAGATTTACATGGACATATTTTCTTAGAGAAAAATCTGAAACTTTTGAAAAAATTAAAATGCTTTGCACTAAAATTCAAAATGAAAAGAACTCACACATTAAAGGCATTAAAAGAATTAGGAGTGACCATGGGAGGGAATTTGAAAATGCTTGTTTTGAAAGCTATTGCAATAGCTTAAGCATTTCCCATGAGTTTTCGGCTCCTAGAACTCCTCAACAAAATGGGGTTGTTGAGAGGAAGAATAGGGTCCTTCAAGAGATGGGCTGTGTGATGTTGCTTAGCAACAATGTCCCTAGGAACCTTTGGGCCGAGGCCGTCAATACGGCTTGCTACATAGGAAATAGAGTCTTCCTAAGGCCCGGTACTAGGCAAACCTCATATGAATTATGGAAGGGTAGGAAGCCAAATGTTAGCTACTTCCACTCATTTGGGAGCAAATGCTACATTCTAAATGACCTAGATCAACTTGGCAAGTTTGATGCCAAGAGTGATGAGGGGATTTTTATTGGCTATGCCCTTAATAGTAAGGCCTATAGAGTTTTCAATTTAAAAACTCGGAGTGTCATGGAATCATCTAATGTTGTCATAGATGATTGTAGGCCTAAGACTAGAGACCATGATGAGGAGGTCATTGTGCTTGATGATCCTTTCTTGGAGAAGAATGGTGAGACTTCAATTGATGTGAAGTCAAGTCTTGATGAAGAGGTCATCCAACCTCTTGATAGAGATCCATCTTTGGACTCTAAAGAACCCGCTCCATGGGTTAGAGATCTCCACAATAAGAATGACATTCTTGGAGATATGAATGAGGGTGTTAGGACTAGGCGTCAAATAGCTAATCAAATTAGCTATACTTGCTACACCTCTCAAATTGAACCCAAAAAGGTTGATGAAGCCTTGAATGATGAGTTTTGGGTTCTTGCCAAGCAAGAAGAGCTAAACCAATTTGAAAGAAATGAGGTTTGGACTCTTGTTCCTAGACCCAAGGATACTAATGTCATAGGCACCAAATGGGTATATAGGAACAAGTCGGATGAAAATGGCAACATTGTGCACAACAAGGCTAGACTTGCAGCACAAGGATACTCTCAAATTGAGGGTATTGACTTTGAGGAGACTTTTGCTCAGTTGCCCGTCTTGAGTCCATAAGGCTTCTTTTGTCCATATCATGTGTGCATAAGTTCAAATTGCATCAAATGGATGTTAAGAGTGCCTTCCTCAATGGTTTCTTGCATAAGGAAGTGTTTGTTGAGCAACCCAAGGGGTTTGTGGATCCACACCACCCCAATCATGTCTATAACCTCAATAAGGCTTTATATGGGTTGAAACAAGCACCTAGGGCTTGGTATGAGCGCCTTACTCAATTTCTTGTTGACAATAACTACACTAGGGGTAGTGTTGACAAAACCTTATTCATCAAGAGGAACAAAGATGAGCTTTTCATAGCTCAAATTTATGTTGATGATATTGTTTTTGGCTCCACCAACAAATCCAAAGTCCAAAAATTTATTGATGTCATGTCTCATGAGTTTGAGATGAGTCTTGTTGGGGAGCTCAATTACTTCCTAGGTTTGCAAATCAAGCAATTGCATGATGGGATTTTCATATCCCAAGCTAAGTATGCTAAGAACCTAGTGAAGAAGTTTGGCCTTGAGAATGCCAAACATTGTGACATACCCATGAGTACCACCTTGAAACTAAGCAAAGATGCTAGTGGCAAGAGTGTGGAACAAAGTCTTTATCGTGGCATGATTGGTAGCTTGCTTTACTTGACCGCAAGTAGGCCCGATATAGCCTTTAGTGTGGGTGTGTGTGCTAGGTACCAAGAGGATCCCAAGGAATCCCATCTCTCCTCCGTGAAGAGAATCATTCGATATGTGAATGGGACATCCAACTATGGGATATGGTACTCTTTTGACACTAATGCTAGCTTAGTTGGCTTCAGTGATGCAGATTAGGCAGGAAATTGTGATGATAGGAAGAGTACATCTGGCGGTTGCTTCTTCCTAGGCAACAACTTGGTCTCATGGTTTTGCAAGAAGCAAAATTCCATCTCTCTATCCACAGCTGAAGCGGAATACATAGCCGCCGGGAGTGCTTGCACACAACTCCTTTGGATGAAACAAATGCTTGTGGATTACGGCTTTGATCAAGGTATTCTTACCCTTTATTGTGATAACATGAGTGCAATTAATATTTCAAAGAATCCTGTTCAGCACTCTAGGACAAAGCATATAGACATTAGGCATCATTTCATTAGAGAACTAGTTGAAAACAAATGAATTGCACTTGAGCATGTAGGCACTAATGATCAACTAGCGGATTTATTTACAAAGCCCTTAGACTCAACTAGGTTCAAGTCACTCAGTAGGTCTATTGGGATTTGTCATATGCCTTGATGTGTTTTGGTGATTGACCCTTTATGGGGAACTCAAGCAAAGAGAGCAACCTTGCATGTTGGAATAAGTAAAAACTTGATCAACTTTATGCTTCTTTATTAATTGCTTGAGTATTCTTGGTTGTGCTTATATATAATCTTATATGGCTTTTTATTCAATAAGTGTGCCTTGCTTGGTTTGTAATCCATGTCACCCCTATGTTCAAACATGCATTTTTGGATTAGGAGAATTGATTGGGAAGTACATTTGAATGACCTAAAATTTATCTCCATGACATGTGAACTTGATTTTGACATGCTCAAAATGATATGCATGAAATATGTTTTGATTGCTTTAATGCAAATGTGTGTGTATGCAAATGAGAAGACTAATCAATAAGGATCTTGTATCCACGTAATCAATAAGGATTTTATATCTAAATTAGTCTTCTCTCTCTTCTTAATTGTTAATCAAGACTACTATCATACGGACAAATTATCCGGAAAAATATAAAAGGATCTCTTGATCCAATGTCTTGATTTGCTTTTAAGGTTTGATATAGTTTTGAGTGCGTTGAAATTTCTTTTCAAAATACTATATCATGTTTCTTTATGGCAAAAGGGTGCAAATTGGTTTGAATTCTTTTGGAACCCTTTTTGATGTTCTCCTTGCCAAATACCATTTGCTTGAACCATGATGCTACATGTCTTACATCCAGAGCAACTAAGTCACACATTTTCTTCTAAACAATAAAACCCTCAATGATTCTCTCTCAATTAATTGAGTTGCATAAAGTTGTTGTATATGATTATGCATTTATCTTGCAAATAGCTCTCTTTGCTAAAGTGACCCGGTTGGGGAATACTCATTTGCCTATCTCATGACAAAAAGGGGGAGTAATGTGGTTTTATTTAAAGGGATTGCATATTTGGAGAGATTGTCCCGTTGAGGGGGAGTAACCTATATAGGGGGAGCATTTGCATGTTGCATGTTGTAGTTTTCTTTTATTATGCAAATTGCTCTTATTTATTTATCTCTCTTGATCACCTCACATGCATTTGTCTTGGAAAGTGTAGTCTCATTGTTTTGTAGGGAAGGTGGCTATTCTACAAGAGCTTGAAGTTTTGAAGACCTAGTATCTAGGTATCTTTTTGTAATGTAGAATATCTTTTTGTTGACCTTTAGTTTTTACTTTTTGTGAGGATGATCTGTGAGTGGTGGTTTTGTCACGAAATAGCTAAAGGGGGAGATTGTAAGTTCCTCATATTTTGATTGGCTTATTTCGTTGACAAACCACATTGGGGATTATTCTTTGTAAAGGGTAATTTAGGCCTCTTGAGTGTGATCAAGCTTCAAGGACATCATCTCTCTCAAAGAGCACTTCAAAGGTATCTCACTAGTTTAACTTTCTTTGAAGAGATCTAGTTGCACACACTCACTTGCATGCATTATGTTCCTAGCTTCATGTAATTGAATGATGTATTGTATGCCTCTTTTCACACTCCACACTTGCACATTTTGCACATCACTTAGTGTGTTGAGTTTTGCCCAGAAAAGAGAATTTCTTCTCTTAGCGCGGCCTAGACCGCTTGGCAAGACATTCTTGCACCGCGGCATACAGAGCGGTATACCTCAGCAGGGTCATGCTTCCTGTACCGCTTCCTGTACCGCTTCCTGTACACTTGCACGTAAAGCGACCCAAGTCGCGGTGTTGTCCAGTAGGCCTCTGTTGCCCATACCGCGGCCTGTGCACCTGCATGCACAGCGCCCTGCACCGCGTTGTTGTCCAGACGTTGCACTGCTGTGTGTACCGCGGTCTGGACACTTGCCTGCGACGCGGTCCATCTAGCGGTATTGACGGGATTTGGTGCCTTAAGTCCAAAACGACATTGTTTTAACTAGGGCTCCCTTATATATACTCTCTCTTCTTCCTTGCTCGTTTTTATGAGTTCAAGAAGCCATTTTTGATAGGCCAAGCTTCCCTTAGAGACAGAAACTCCCAAGAACTCATCTTTACTCAACCAAACACAAATCCATGTGCATTTAACCTCTTCAAGTATCATTTCATCATGGATTCTTCTTGCTTTCATTGACTAGGTAACTTGAACATGCCCTAAATCTCATTGTATTTATTTATGTTCTTGTTTGCATAGGGTTAGCTCTTTTATGTGATTTTATTGCATATCTTTATGTTTATTGGCATTTATAACATGATTGAGTTGTTGTTTGTTGGTTGAGAGCCTTGTTCATTAATAGCTAGCATTTAGGACGATTTTACCCTTCTAGCTAAATCTTCATGCATTTGCATTTAGATATTGATATCTAGGATTTGCATTTATTGACATCTTTAAATCCTTAGATAAGCATTTATTGTTGCCTAGCATTAATTGCATGTTTGAATATCTTTTACATATTCACATAGGTTGTTTAACCTCTTCATTGATTGTTAAGCTTTGTGACTAAGTGAGTTAGTGCACAAGCTTGTGGTCAAGAATCACAATTAAAGGCCCGTTGGGTAGAGTGAAAGGGTTAGTGACCAAGTAGGTGTGACTTGAGGTCAACCTAGGTTGTAAACTTTCGTTCAAATAGTGGATTTGAGTACCGTATGTGGCTAGAAGGATAGCCCGTGAGTTTTTGCCCAGTTGGAGGGTTTCTCACGTAAATCAATCCTTGTGTTTTTATTGTTTTCTGCATATTTATATTGGAATGATTGATTGCTAATATGGGGCAGGATTATTAAAATTGATTAAGTCGAAAAGTTGGTAATAAATCAACTAAAACCTATTCACCCCCCCCCCCCCCTCCCCTCCCCTCTAGGTTGTATTAGACACACTTTGTGTATTTTCAGATTCTTTTGCTAGCATTTGAGTGGGATCAAATGTGTTATGATGAGTCTAAAATCATCAAAGTGTAGTGTCTTTGGGCAAAAGAATCTAGTGCACTAGGTGCATTGAATAGGATCACAGTGAAATACTTTATCCAGAACCGTCAATGGATAAAAGTTTTCACTTGAGGACAATCGGAGAGTCTTTCTCAATCCTGAGATAAATGATGGGCTTATGGTTACAAGTGTTATCATTTGAGCTATCAATGAGTACGATTATGTAACATAGTCTATCCTCGATAGTTTGATGGTATTCATTTGTTAATCGATAGATGACTTCATTTATAGATATGGACATCGTGACTCTATTTATCAAATGTGAATAGAATATCATTATATGGATATTTTGAGGTATTGGATATAAAATCTTAACGTTAAGTTTTCAATAGTGTCTATTGAAACATGGCTTCTGGACAAGTCCAAATATCCAAGTTCAAAATGTGATCATATGAGTAAATATGGTAACTAGGAGAGCCATAGATGGTCTATGAGCTCTTGGCGATTATTGATATTCTTCACGAGGATACACTATCTCCAATAACATTGTCTAAGGTACAAATGAGAAATATTATCTTATTATATCTTTATGTAAGAGTTCAATTTTAGCTCTTTAGTGGAATGAACTAAAATTAATAGATCGGACCTACGTGAATTATTTGTTGATTGTGATTAGGTTATTGTTAGGATTATGCTCAATAGCAAGAGTGTAATATTGTAATTGACAATCTTTTCATATAAATAAAGTGATTTCTGATTCTGCAAAATCTTATAGCATTTATAATTATAATTGTCAAGGAAAATAATCATAAGGTCAAAAGACTATGAGATATGAAGAATTGTTTGTACATCCGGATATGTATGAGGTAGACACAATTCTTTAGTTAGTCTTGAATAAAGTTAACAACTTAAGTTAAAGGTTGGGCACCTCTATCTTGATAAAGTTGTAGAATTCTTTTACTAGCATTTGAGTGGGATCAAATGAGTTATGATGAGTCTAAAATAATCGAAAGGTTTTCGAGTAAAAGAATCTAGTGCACTGGGTGCATTGAACTGGATCACAATGAAATACTTTATCTAGAACCGTCACTAGATATAAGTCTTTTCATTATCAGGACAATCGGAGAGTCTATCTAAATCCTGAGATAAATGATGGACTTATGGTTGCAAGTGTTATCATTTGAGCTATCAATGAGTACGATTATATAGCATAGTCTATCCTCGATAGTTTGGTGGTATTCATTTGTTAATCGATAGAGGACTTCATTTATAAATATGGACATCGTGGCTCCATTTATTAAATGAGAGTATAGTATCATCATATGGATGTTTTGAGGTATTGGATATTAAATCTTAACGTTGAGTTTTCAATAATGATTATTGAAGACATGGCTTCTGGACAAGTCAAAATATCCAAGTTCAAAATGTGGTCATATGAGGAAATATGGTAACTTGGAGAGCTATAGGCGGTCTATGAGCTCTTGGCGATTACTGATATTATTCACGAGGATACACCATATTTTAGCTCTTTAGTGAAATGAGTTAAAATTAATAGATCGGACCTAAGTGAATCATTTGTTGATTGTGATTAGGTTATGTCTATTGAAGCTTAAATTTAGATAGCCCGCCAAGATCCACAATCCACACGTACTTGCATGGATCACTTGATATATTCTACCGGACCAATTTATGGGTCCATCTAGAATTGCATTTATTTATTAAGAATATAATATGTCTATTATTTATTTAATGTGCTGCACTATTATATTAATATATTAAAAGGAGACATGTAGGCTTGTTTCTTTTAGTAAGAATAAGTCTGGTTCACATGTGGGCTTTTATTTAAAGTCAACTGGATTAAATAAAATAAGAAAATAATATTGTGCCCATATATACATGGTGTGGGCGGCAAGGCTAAATAAAATAGCCCAAGATATTATTTTATTTTATTTTATTGTTTTGATTAAATGAGAATTAATTAATTATTTAATTAATTAATAGTTTAAATCAAAATCTTTTCCTGATCAGTAAATTAGATATTATGTGTTGGATTAGGGTTGGAATTCTTTTAAGTGATAGGAGTCCTAATGTGATAAGAATTAAGTCCACATACACTCCTTATTATACAAAGAATTCGGCCACCACTAGTCCTACAAGGGTTAGGATTCTTGAATTGATAGGAATTAGGGAAAAGGACAATTCATTTTCAAGTAAGGAAATTAACCAACCCTAGATTTCCTATTCAATGAATTCGGCCAACCCTACTTGGTGAAGGAGAAAATTCGGCCAACCTATAAATATAAGGTTATGAATTTTCGGCCACCTAGTTGAAGCAAAATAGAGAGAGATTTTTGTTTGTTTTGAAAATAAAAAATCCTACTCTATACACATAGATTTTCGGCCAAGAGAGAAAAAGAAAATAAGTTCTCATTCGATAGTGCACTTACAAGCCTTTAACATCAAAAGGTTTTGTGCACACTTTCGATTTAGGGTTACGCGAGTTTCAATCATATTGATTGTGAATTCAAAAGTGACCGGAACTATTTTTTAGGCTCTTGGTGTTTTACTATTGAAGATCAAGATCAGAAATTCCATACATCAATTCTAAGGTAAGCAATTCAAAGAAAAAGGGAGATCACGCTCCTAGTGATTCACGTACGTGCTAGGATTGAAGATCTTACGGATTACCATCGACGTAAGTCAATCGGATCACGTGACAAGAGGTATTTAACTCTAACCGTATATTTGAGTTTAATTAATTAAAGGGTTAAGGTTCAAATCTTTAGAAAAATTTTAAACTATACGAAAATTATTTTTTCACCTTCCGCTGCGGTTTTAGCAATTTTTCCCTACAGTTATGTCTATTGAAGCTTAAATTAGATAGTCTGTCAAGATCCCCAATCCGTACGAACTTGCATGGATCACTTGATATATTCTACCGGACCAATTTCTGGGTCCATCTAGAATTGGTTTTGGATTTCGGAATCCAAAAGTTTTGGAGAGGTGTGGTCATGTATGATCAAGACACGCGGTAACTCTTTATAAAGGCTTGGAATGGGTGGCCAAGGATGTAGGAATCCTAGGGTGGCCCTAATGGGGTGCGTTTAGCATTTCATTAATACATTAAGAATATAATTTGCACATTTTAATTAAATGGACTGCTAGATTATATTAATGTACTAAATTTAGGCATGTGGACTTGTTTCTTTTATATTAAGAATAGATCTAGTTCACATGTGTATTTTTTATTAAAGTCCAATGGATTTAATAAAATGGAAAAATAATATATTGCACAAGTATTTACTTGGGCGGTAAAGCTAAATTAATTAGTCTAATATATTGTTTTATTTTATTTTATTAATCAAATGGAAATTAATTAATTAATTGTTTGATTAAAAATCAAAATCTTTTTCTAACTTGGAGAAGGATTCCTAGTGTCATACTATTGTTGGTAGTATGATAAGTATCAAACATTATATTTGATAAGTAGATAAATAAAATACTTTTATTTATCTAGTCAAATTAGGAAGTTTTTGATATAGTCACAATATTATATTCAATAATTTATTATTGGATAATACACTCATGAGTTGGAATATGGTTAAAACTCAAAGTTAATAGGAGACTTGGTGAAAAGTAATCCTACTTGTGTCAGGATTTGATTACAAGGTAGAAATCCTACTGTGTGAGGATTTGACTACAAGGTAGAAATCCTACTTGAGTGAGGATTAGGTCCATCACCTATATATATATATATATATATATATATAATAATATTAAATTCGGAATTAATAATGGTAGTTCAAAAAAGAAGTTTTTTTTAGAAAATTTTATTCTCTTTGCTTTTGAATAAAAAAAACTTCCAACTCAAGAAAGGGGTGTAGAATTCAGCCAAGAGAAGAAGAATAAAAAGCATTTTATTTCGATAGTGCACTAGAAGCTTTTACATTAAAAGGCTTTATGCACAGATCGATTTAGGGTTCACGCAAGTTCTTGATTAAAAAGATTAAGAATTCACAAGTGACCAAACGGTCTTTATTTTCTCTAGGAGGATTATTGTGACTAACAAAAGAAAAATGTTTGTTTTTTTCCATCCTCAGGTTTACAATTCAAAGAAAAGGGAGCCCACACTCCTAGGTGATTCACGTTCATGATTGGATTGGAAGATCTTGCGGATTCAATTCGAAGCAAGCGGATTCAAATCGACGCAAAATCAATAGTCACGTGAAAAAGGTACGATACTTTTAATGTATGTTAATTAATCAAGGTTAAGGTTCTTCTTTTAAAATGAAAAATTTTAAAATATACAAACCCAATTTTTCGCTTCCGCCGCGTGATTTTCCCCTACAATTCGGGGGCAATGTGACCATATCCACTACACTCATAGCATTGAATCCCCTTCTTGGAATCCTTCTCTTCACTTTTTCTCCACATTTTTTAAGGGAGTCTTCTTTTTCACAAATTTTCCCTTGGAGCCCATCCCCTTCTTCTCAAAATTCATAAATTGCTTGAACCTTTTCACCATAAGAGCCATTTCTTCATCCGAATCTTCTTCCTCCCTTTCCTCCTTGGAGGTATTCAATGCAATGCTCTTTTGCTTCTTATGGGGTGTTGTTGGAGTAGGGGCTCGTCTTGACCTCAAAGGCCAACAACTTGCCAATTATTTCACTTGGTTTCATATTCTTATATTCGTTATTCTCCTCAATAATGTCACCTTTGCATCAAATCTCTCCCGGAGAGACCTCATGATTTTTTGGTTTATCCTCCTATCCTAATATGAGATCGCCCAATTGGTGACTTTGGTTGACAATATACATTAGTTCACTTGAAAGTCATTAAAGCACTCAGTATCTTCCATATTCAAAGTCTCAAATTGGGGATTGAAAGACTTGTAGCTTGGAGTCTTTTACCACATCGGTTCCTTCATGTGCCATATCCAATATTTACCATGCTTCATGTGCATTCCTTATGGTTTGGGATTAACTTGTGTTGGTTCCTCATCCACCACACAAAATTGCATGCATGGCCTTGTTGTTCCATTTGGAGGCTTTAAAGTCTTGAGTATCCCATTCCGATTCGGCTTGGGCACGATGCCTTCCATCTTTCGAGAGGTCTTGGTAGGTGATGTGTAACCATCCTCAATCACCATCTAAACTCGATCATCAATTTGGCATAGGTAGGATTCCATTTTACCTTTCCATGATGAGTAATTGACCCCGTTAGAAGTAGAGGTCTTATACTCGATGCTCCCTCTCGCTCATATGTGTTTCCACTCACGATGTTTAAGGGTGAAAGAGATGAATGCAATCAATCAAACAAGATAAGCAAGACATACTGACTAAAAGCATCTAATGCAAGATACACTAATTAAAAAGTAATCTAATGTGTGACACTCTTAGAGAGCAAGGGATCCTCCTAATTATGTTAAGGAACTCGTTTTGATACCAATTGAAAATACCTTTAAGAGTGATAAAACTAACCTAGAGGGGGGGTGAATAGGTTTTAACTAAATTAATTGCCAAATTTTGATTAATCAAGATTAAATCACAACATCCTGAAAATACTACTCAAGGTGGTGTTCTAAACCACCTAGAGGGGGGGGGGGGGGGGGGGGGGGTGAATAAGTTGTTAATCGATTATTACCAACTTTTCGATAGTCAATATTAAGCACAATTAACCCAAACAATCAAACAATAAAAATCAAGTGTAAAGTGCAGAAATATAAAGAACACTTGATTTTTACGTGGAAACCTTCACCAAGGGAAAAACCACAGGCTATCCTTTTAGCCACACACGATCACAGAAATCCAATATATGATTAAAAAAGTTACACCCTCAAGTGATACTCGGGACTCTCACTCTCAACAACCTCAGGCTATGGACACTACCACTACTCCGCCACTCTTGGTTTAATCCCTAGTGATATCACCTAATACACTACTCTTGGCGTGAGCACCTCCTACTCTACCACTCGGGCCTTTTATAGTGGCACTTGACCAATGCTTGCCAACCCAACCTTGTTGCAAGACTTCAATGCTTGTGCAACTTCACCCCGTAGCCACAAGACTTTGACTCAATGAAGAGTATAAAGGTCTAAGTGTGTATATGACACTCAAATGCAATAATGTGAAAGACCAAACACAAATGCTTAACTAGATGTTATAATGCACTTAAATAACATAGTTATCAAATAATGCCTATATGCCCAAATAAAGACTCCATTATATGCAAAGAGATTCTAGCAACCTAATTGTCAAATAAGTCCAACCAACACAAGTTGTCACAATAAATAATAAGGGCAAAAAAATATGCAATCAACAAATGCAATCAATGAGGCATATATATCAAGGTCTAGATGCAAGGCATAAAGACTTAGCTAGAAGGGCAAAATGGTCCTAAATTCTAGCTATCACAGACAAACTCAATCATGTTATCAAGACTCATAAATATGTGCAATAAATAGAGTCTAGGTATTTAATCAAGCAATAAATACCTAATCTAGAGTAAGAAGAACAATAAATGATATACAATGAAGCTTCTTACTTACCTAGTCATGAAACCATGAAGACCCATGCTCAAATGATGTTGAATGATGCAAGATGGAGATGGGTTTTGGGTTTGGAGAGTTAAAGAATAAAGCTTGAAGCTTTCTCTCTCTTAGGGAGCTCATTCTCTCACTATATTCTGGTTTTTGAGCTCTTGGGACGAAGTGAGAAAGAAAGAAACATATGTAAGGAAGCTCTAAATGAAACTAAGTCGTTTTTGGCAAATTACGCACAGAAAAGGCTTAGTGCACAGGTAACTGCACAGGTAAGAGACCCGTGCACTACCCATGCAGTTGCACCAACCCGTAGCACTCATCATTAGTGCTACGGGTAACGTCACGGGTAAAGACACATGCATTACTGTGCAGTTGCACAAACCCGAAGCACTCATCAGAGGTGCACGGGTAAGACCTGTGCAGTTTTCACAAACCCGAATTCAAAGGGCTCAAAACATGACCAAACAACATCCAAACCTTTTGAATAATATACTGTTGGAAAGGTATGGAAGTCTACTTTCTACCCCAATTAACAAAACATGATTTAGATGTTTGTAGAAATATTTATGGCCAAAAGAGTGACCAAAGGTCAGAATTAGTTAATAACAAAAATCCCCAAATTCATGGTATAAGACCATGTAACCAAAGCCAATCCAAGAGAGCACAAATGGAGCCTCTCTATGGTCCACAAAACACGCTAAGACTCAAGCACACCAATGTGCAAGCCGCAGGGCACAACACAAGCACACCATCGTGCGAGTGAGGATATTTCCGAACACACAAGGAAAACGTAAAACAAAACAACCACACGTAAAGACAAACAAAAACTTGCTCGTGTGAGTTGTGTAACAGATGCCCACATATACATAATAAGAACACAAATGCAAGATAAACAAAGCAAGCATGAAGTGTGTGTATGTGTGTGTGTGTGTGTGTGTGTGTGTGTGTGTGTGTGTGTGTGTGTGTGGTGTGCACCTAAACTCTTCAAGAGACAAAGTCAAGTGAGTATACCTTTTGCTCTTGAAGTCATGGAGATGCTTGGAAGCTTGCCGACCAAAGATCTAAGCTACCCCATTACTCAATCATCCCTAATGTGGTGTGGTTTGTCATGAAATAAGCCAATCATACAATCGAGGGTCCTTACAAACCCCTAACAAATAATCATTGTGACAAGGTGCGGAAAAAAAATTCAAAAAAATACAATGATTTATTTTACGTGAGAAACCCAAAAAGGGTAAAAATTCACGGGCCTAAGCCAATCGACTCTCACATCCACTATTTGTAAAAACGATTACAATCTAGGTTGACCACATCATACCTAATCGATTACTAATCCGTTCTTACTACCGCATGCCTTTAATAGTGATTTTTAGGCTCTTGCTTGTACACTACCCACATCACATACAAGACTTAACTCTTAAATGAAGAGATATGCAACCTAAGGTGAATATGAAAATATTCTAAATGCATAAATGCTAGGTCAACACATTTAATGCTTATCTAGTCATTGATGAATGATTCAAATAATCCTAGATATCTTGTTGCTATATGACATACATATAACTTAGCTATATGAAATAAATGCAAACCTAGATGCAATAGCTTCATAATACAAAACCAAACAAACATACAAAAATGTCATCTTTGAAAGTAAAAGGCTAAAACTTAATGCAAATAAGTCATAAAAAGAGCCATCTTCGAAAACTAGAACACAAGAAAGAATGGAGATGGTGTTATACTTACCAAGTCATGTACTTTGATGCAGACCTATGTAAGAAAACACCTTAGATGAAGCTAATGATGTTTTGTGTCATGACTGCAAGATGGGTATTTGGGTTTTGGACAATAA